>CAEFZX010018535.1:0-28908 GCA_903066825.1 Alfaro cultratus | reverse complement strand
GTGTGTGTGTGTGTGTGTGTGTGTGTGTGTGTGTGTGTGTGTGTGTGTGTGTGTGTGTGTGTGTGTGTGTGTGTGAGGAGAAACCTCATCAACAGTGGAAGGAACTTGGGTCAGGTTTTTGTTCACACAGGCCACTTTGAGCTGGATCTGGTCACAAATGCACTGCTGTGGACATTTTGCTGTGTGACTTGTGGGGATGCAAAGCAGCAACAAGCTGAGCAACAGAACCCAGAAAGAGTTCGGCAAGTCCAGAAGGGGCATCTGTAATGAAAAAGAATTTAAAAGAGGATTACTTCAATATGCAGTAACGACTCACTTTTAAGTATGAAAAGGAGTGAAAACTGTGATCACATCAAAACTGAAATCTTTGGCCTATTTGAAACCCCACTAGGGATGAGGGTGTAAGAAAACGGATGGGTTTATTGTTTGTGGAACACAATGTCAGCAATTTTGAGCAGTACAAATACTTTTGCAAGTCTCTAATTTGAGAGATTTCGATACAGCGGTATACAGAGAGACTTTTTCCTCAAAAGTCGGATTTTAATCTGCAGAGATCAAGTCAGAATTCTGAGAAAGAAATATGGAGTCTGAGGAAAAAACGTCAGATCTTTACAAAAGAGTTCCCAACCATCCTCTGTCATATGGAAAGTAGTGAAAACCTCAAGAAGTCTGAGCTTTTAAATATGAACATGCTATATAATTCCTACCTTTATGCCACTTGCCCCTGCTCTAGTCTCCACTGGAATGCCCTGAAGCCACATTCCCATGTTGGATCAACAGCCTTGATCCACAGGAGCAGAGACCAAAAGCTTAACAGTTTCATGTTCAGAGATTTGGAGAACTGAAACATTAGCTACTGCCTCAATCTTACACCAGCAGGACCGTAAAGAAAAACGAAACAGCAAAGACATACATGTACAATTGTTTTTAATATCTAAAAACTTGGTTAGGAAAAAAAAAATCCTGTTTAAAAGCAGGTTATTTGTCTAAATGAAGTAGTTAAAAATGTTATAGCTTTGTTCCTTAAAGTAAAGGGAAAACACAGAGGGACTCAGAAACTAGAGACGGAGGAATGTTTGCTCGGACCCTAACTGGGGTCCAAACTGCTGAGCTGAAGCTGCGTACAAAGACTCAGTGTCTATTCCTGGCACATCGGCAGGAAAATGTATTCCTTCTGCAAAAAAAAAAAAAAAAGGGAGTCCTTTCAGCCAGCAGGGTTTGAAAACTATTTTAAACGGATTTTAGACATTCCCATGCATTAAAAGCCAGGAGGTAAATGTATCCATCACTGGTTCATCGTAACGCATGCCAGCAAAACTGGGACAAAAACAAATTGAAGAAAATAAAGCATCCATCACTGGCTAATGAAGCACACCTTTTACATCGTCAAATGTTACCAAAAAACCCCCCAGAATTATAGAAAGTTTTCAAATCCACAGATGATTTTAATTACACTAACCTCTACTTCGCTGCAGCTCGCAAAGTCTCCACTTCTCTTTACCCGGCTGTGCCTCATCCAAAACCAACTCGGCTTATCCAACCCCCCCGGCCACCTCCCACTCCAAGGTGAAGTCATTTCCACCCAACTGTTGCTTCCACGAACTACACCGCCTTCATAATTTAAACAAGTGCAACAAAAAAAAAAACAGTCTTCTAGGATACTTTGGTAGCAGAAAAAGAAGAACAGCAAACACACAGATGCCAGTTTGTTCAAATGTTCCATATATTTATTATACTCAATATAAATGAACACCAGGTAACAAAACTATCTTGACAGAAAAGTTTTGTTTTTTTCCCCCCATTTCTACAGATTCTTGTTATACAAAATTATATATAACATTATATTATCTTCCCTTTTCACAGCAGAGATCCATCTAGTCAACAAGCAGATGCATCTATGAGGTAAGACAGGATAATCAAACACGCTCAGCACCAAGTGACAAGGATATGATATGGTGTTTGTTGGAAGGACAACATTGAACATTCATGCTGGTCACATGACCTATATGTTTGACGAACTCTGATGAACCTCTGATTCAGATGGACGTTTGACGCAGCAGGATGTCGACCGCATTACAAGGACAGATATGCTTTTTTATATGGCAGATATGAAATGTTAGCTTTTTTTCTTTTATTTAGTCAGAAAATTATTTTCTTTGTATATGAAGTAGCTTTCTTATTCTCTGCCTCTATAGATATGCTGGTGATGTTCATGTCGTCGTAATTACGACAAAAATAGTTATGGTAAAAATGAGCTGCTTCATTGATTATTGGCCAATTGCAGCTCCCACATAGATGACAAATATTGGCCAACAAATTAGGCTTTAATCTTGACAAAAATTATTGGCAAAAGTATTTATACCCTTTCAGATTCTTCATCTGGGGGTGGCAAGAATATTTTGACAATGTGCCGTTTTCCTTCGGCGTCACGATTATGCGCCACTTTCTATTGGTCCATAAAATACGCTGTGGTTTGATTGCGAAGAGATGTGAATACTTTTGCAGTTAACAAATGTAACCTGATTTTGACAAATTGAAGTTTTCTTGACATCCCTGACTCACGTTGTGGAATTAAGCTTTTTGTTTTTTTTTACACATCAATAAAACATGTCTGCCACCTTGCAGTTAATTTATTGTCTATCTAGAATTTGCTTTCCTACTTGACATCATGTCATCTACTTCAACTGCCTGTGTGTGGTTCGTATTTTTAGAATTTGGACGTTTTATTTATAAAAAAATATATATGTCACAATCCAAAAGTAGAAAAATAGAGATTAAGACATTGCATCTTATAAAATATACAAATCAGGAGGCATAAATAGTGGCTTTACTTGTCCCTTTGTTCAAGTGGGAAGTTTCCCTACTGGTTACATATCCAGAGAAATAAAGAACAGTGTGTGTTTATGTCCCAGTGTTGGTACTGGCTTTAATCAGTCAGTGGTACTTTTGGCTTTTCTTCTCCAGAGCAGAGCTCAGCCTGTCTCTGGCGCTGCTGCAGGACTTCAGAGCATCACCGTTTCTGCACAGAGAAAAACACAGTACAAGACTAAAATCCCACTTCTTCAACGAGCACATTCATCAAGATAAATGAGTCAGATTAGAATTAGAATGTAAGTAGAACTCCACTGATTTCTGCACGATTTCTCAGAGAGCAGAAAGCAAGCAGACTGAAATGCCTTCTTAGTTTAGCCAAAACAGGCTGGTGATGGTAGAAGTTTACCTGGACAGCAGAGTGTGGAACACAGAGGCGTGATCCTGAGTGAAATACTCCTGCTGGACAGCATGTTCCAAACACAGCAGCTGACCTGGGACCAGTGGCACCTTCTTCACTTTGCCCTCTCCCTAAAACAAAAATTATGTGGTATTGGTGATAGACCAAGATTATCATTTTTTTTTAAATTAGGAGAATAAAGTCATGATATTAGTAAAATAATGAGGCAATATTACCAAAAGAAATGTCTTAAATTATGAGAAAAAAAAAAGTTATTTTAATGAGATAAAAATCTGATGCGACTCTGTGGTTCTTTCGAAATAAACTCAGTCGTTTGCATGATTTTTCTTAAAGTCCTGCTACTGGTAATAATCTGATGCTGATGTGTTAAAAGATTACAAGTTTCCTTATTTGAAAAAATGACACCAAAGATCAAACTCACAAGATGCTCAACATTCCTCTTTTTACTTTTAATTATTCTTCAAGGAGAAATTCTAAAAAAAATATATATATAAAATAAAAAAAATTACTGTTTTTTTGTCCTAAAATACAACCTTATCCTGGTAACATGAGGTTATCAGGATAAGGTAACCTTATGTTATCTTATCCTATGCATTATTATGACTTTATTCTGGTAATATTATAGCTTCATTACTACTTTATTCTGTTAAAATTACAACTTCGTTGTCACTGTATTATACAACTTTAATGTCACTGTTGCATCTTTCTTACTTGGTTAGAACTTTGCCACTTTATTATGATTTTACTCCATTCTCTGTTTTATTATGACTATTTTTGCAATACTATAATTATAGCCAAAATGAAAATGATAATTATCCTGGCCCTGATAAGCTGTTGTATGAAAATCTCCATTTGACTTAAAATAAAAAAAATGTAAAATACAAAACACAATTTTTAAAATACAAAGTAGAACACGGACAAATTTTGGTTTCGATGGCTTAATAATTAGCATTTTTCTTTGGATAATTTATCTACCGATTGGCAATAGCAGTGCTTTTGTATAATGAGGTGTTTTATGTTTTGTTTTGTAATCCTTCAGAGATGTAGGAGTCTGGAGGCTGTTGAGCTGTACTGCACCTTCAGGACTCCCATCAGGACCAGCAAAGTGGTGAGGAAGCAGTGTGACTGGAGGGCCGAAGCAGAGAGAAACTTCTTCAAAACGCCATCTGTTAAAAAAGTAATAATGGTTACAAACAACATAGAAAAACCGGAAAAGAGCTTCACTCTGCAGTTAAAATCCCATTACTTCCAGTTAAACCAGGTATTTCTAAATGCTTCCTGAAAAGATATACCCTATTTATCCACATAGTCTAACAGTTAAAAAATAGAAAATTTTAAAGGGGCCTGCTAAAGTGTGTATGTCGGTTGGAATCCTAAAAAATAGCAACAACGCAAAGCTGAGCTTAATTGGTGTCAACAGCAAGTGGGGTATAGCCAGTATGTTGATTTCCATTGATTTACTCCATTCAATAGGCTAAATATGGTCAAAAATGAGTTAAATGCTTAATTCAGCTGGAACACTAATGCTAGTAAGTGGGCTACCATTAGCATGTAGAATGTCTAGCATGTGCTTTTACCAATGACTTCAAAAACAGCTGTGTTAGCCTCAGCGTCCTGGCTGTGCAGGGAGCCAATCTTCAGAAAGAGCGCTGCAGCTGTGTTTGGTTCAGACACATTAACCTAGAGAAGAGGTAACAGAGATGGATATTTAAAAACTGATTTTACCAACCCCTTATGCATAAATAAAGAGTGAAGACTTTAATGAGAAGAAGGAAAACAAACTCGCCTCTTGCTGAAGGTTCATCTTCATATGAGACAACTTTTCTGCTGAGGGGTTACTGAGGAATGACAGGATTTCTGCCTGAGGGTTTGGAAAAATAAACACTTTTAACTCACGACGTCCAAAGTGATTTAATAAAAAAAAGAAAGTGTGGCATCCTAATATTGGACATATTGGTTATGCATGCGACTTGTTGTACTTGGCTCTGAGGTTTTTCTGGGCTCTCTCCTCCATTCATTCCGTTTTCTTTCACAATTTCCTCACACTCGCTGGTCTCATAACATTCATCACTGCCATCGCTGTCGCCGGCATCACTGTCTTCATCTTCCTCATCATCTGGCTCACCCTCATCCTCACTACAGAGGAATAAAGACGACAGTGATTCCTCATTAAGTAAAAAAACAATATAGTTTCACATGCTAAATGTATACATTACTGTACAGTTTTGGTTTAATTACTGCTCTGATGGTGTTCTTTCACCAAACGGCCTTTTTGAGTCTGTATCCTCCAGTTAACAATAAATCAATAATTAAATTAAAGATTACTTTAATAATTGATTAATCTGATTGATCATGACATTTACTTTATGACATTTAATTCTACTATTCACTTGCTCATGGATTTAAAGCTACAGAAGCAAGAGTAGCATCATTCCCAATGACAACCAAGTGTTGGACAGATGCTTTACCTGAGTGAGGCCAGCATGTCTCCTTTGTCCACATTGTCCAGAACTTCTCTCAGGACATCACAGCCGTCCTCACCCAGACAGTTACCTGTCAAAATGCAATTTTAACCTTTATTCATATTAACCTGTCCGGTTCCATACAAATTTAAAAGCTTTATAGTCATAAATGTGAAGCCATAACTAAGTTCTATCTAAAATGTTACCATGTGGCATAGCCACAGGTGGTGCAGTCCATTGGTGTGTACTCGTACCATTCAGATTGACTTTCTCCATATGAGGTTTGTCCATAATGGCCTGAGCGACCACAAGAGCCGCCCCCGCTGTGATCTCGCCGAATGACAAGTTGAGTTCCTAAAGACACACAAGAGAGCCAAGAAGTGCCATGAAGTGCCATGAAGCGCCATGAAAGGTTCTGGCATGGAGGAGCCAGAAGTTTTGCTCACCTTCAGGACCGGCAATCCTTCTGTCAAAACTGCAGCGAGAGCGATGGCTCCTTCGGATCGGACCAGACAGTCGCCGAAGTTGATCACCTGGATGTTCCTGAGGTGCCTCAGAGCCTGCAGAGTCAGCATGGTGGGCGTGGCTTAAACACACTGGATTCCTCTGATAGGGAGTTTTTTTTTTTGTTTTAAAAAGGAGCATGTCTCACTTGGGCCATTGCCAACATTCCCCTCTTGGTGAAGGTGTTGTCGTTGAAGTTGAGGACTCGGAGCTCGGGGTTGTGACGGATGGCTGAAGCCAACGCCATCACACCGACGTAGTTTATTCCATTCTGAGGCATGTGGATCTCCTCTAGGCTTCCCACCAGCTTAGATTAAAAATGTATTATAAACCATAGCACGGCTATTAGCATTGGCAAAATTAAACCTGTAGCCAGGTTAGCGTAGCAAGATTTTAACTTAGTATATCCTATAAACAACCAGGCTTGTCATAATGACTTTTTTTGTTGAATGATAAATTGTCCCAGAAATTATTGTGATAAATGATAATCTTGTTATTTTGAGACCATTTTCAACAACTACAATAATAATAATAATGGCTTATTATTTGCTTTTTAAAGTATATCCACTCAAAGGTAAAACCCCCCCCAACAACTTTCACTGCTAAAACAACTTTCAACACTGGAACTGGACAACATTTAAATATACGAAATAAAACAAACAAAAACAACAATAATTAAAATCGCATTTTAACTGGAAAGTATTTTAAATATCCAAATAATACAACTGAAACAATTAAAATGGTCTATGAAATCTTGTTGAACAAAATTGTATTTCAAAAAAGTAATAATCATTCCGCTTAGACAGAAAAAACAGGCAGAAGAGTGGCAGGAAGTGCAACCTAACTACTTTGTGCCGAGTGTCAAATGTTTGCAGCATTTCTCAAAATGGCGGCTTTTCTTCAATATTAAAGGGGAGCATCTCTTCACTGGCTGTTGTCCAAGTGGAAATTATCACGTTCATTTTAATTAATTATGCCATTAACTGATTTATTGCTTATTGTGACATGCATATAAATAATTTATGTAAAATGTTAGCAGGAAATGTGAAAAACATGTAAAACATTAATTTGACTATTATAAGGAAACACAGATGGAAAGCTCAGTTAGTCTACCTGGAAGGCCTTGGCCAGGGCACTCGCCCCATCATTCTCCAGACGGTTTCTCCCTGCAACGAACACTTTCAGCCTCAGAGCAGATCCGACGGTTGTTGACTTCCTGTGGCACTCGATAAGTGCTTCAGCCAGGATCTGTTGGTATAAAAATAAGAAAAAAAAAACCTTTAGTTTCTGTTTAGTTGTTGAAAGACGCTCTCGTTTGCACGGACTCACCTTCCCCCCTCCTATTCCCATGCCACAGTTGTTGAGTCTCAGTTCCCTCAGCGTGTGGCAGGAGGGACTCTTCAGCAGCTGCTCGATGCCTTTGACGCCGTCAGGCCCGAAGGCGTTATCGCTCAGGTCCAACTCAGTCAGCCGGGCACCAGCGCTCATCAGTGCGCCGCTCAAACACATCTGATAAACGCACAGTCGGATTATAAAATAAACGAAGGAGCCTTAAATGATGGGGGAGGGAGGAGTAAAGAAAGGGTGAAGCTATTCTCACCAGAGCGGTGGGGATTTCAGAGCGGAGCCTTCCTGTGAACATGTCACTCCAGAAGCATCTCTGAAAAGAGACAATGATTGACAAAATCAACACAAGTCTGGGCCTAATCAGGAAGAAAGTGCCTCTTTGGGATAATGACTGAAACACGTTATGAACAGAAAGGCAACAAAAAGTCGGCTGGGCGAGTTTTGTTTGACAGGCCATGATCGCTTGGACAAAAACTAAACATTTATTGTTTCTTTCCCCTCCCAATCAGTGAACACATCACTACCACTTCACACTGACACCAACACTCTTCTGTAAAGAAGTTGCTACAAAAACATGACTCGAAGTTGTCCAGATTAAATGAGGCGTTTAAAATCTTGACAGAGGAATTTAAAAAAAAAAAGAAAAAAAAATGACTATTTTACAGTGAGATGTAAAAGCCTTTTGCACTTTCTAACATAAAATATGTAAAAGTTAAAGTAATAGATCTCTTTACAATCTTTTTTTAAAATTAGAGTCTTAGTGTTCGGCAAACCTACAGGCAAATCCAAGTGAAATCTATTGTGTATTGTCCTTTGACAGTGAGATATGATGCGTACCTGAAGCAGGTCTTTGCTTTCAAGAGCTTTAGCGATGGCTTTGGCAGCTTCCACTCCCACAGTGTTGCCCTCCAGGCGCAGGGCTCTCAGACCAGGGTACCGCTCTATCTTACCGAGAAGCTCTGCCACTGAAAACACAGACAGCAGAGGAGGTGAAACAGAAACCGAACGGTTCCCACAAGAAAAAACAGAAGAAAAAGAAAAAGGTTACGTCTTCTGACCTGACTCTGAGTCGTCGAGCTTCAGTCCCAGACCTTTGAAGCTCAACTCGCCATCGCCAACGTGAGTTTTTGAGAGCGCATCAACCAGCTGAGCGACGTCATCTGAGGCCATGTTCTATACCTGCTGGAAAGTCAAACATAAAGGAGAGGGAGTGAAGAGAAGTTCCAGCTACGTGAAGCCGCGTCAGGTGATGCTAACATTTATCAGTTAGCCGATGGCGAAACCGGACCCAGAATAAGTCTAGAAGCTAGCTGTAATAGCTTTACCGGTGCTAACTACCGGTAAGTGCGCAGCAATAGAAATAAAAAATAAATAAAAAAAAAGCCATTTGGACAGACTTGCCGAAGTCGGTTTTTCTGTCTCAGCGTTAACAATAATATAAACTCCCGTCAGAAAACCTGTGAACAACACCATTGGTTAAACTCACCTTTTAAAGACGTAGCAATTAAGTTGAATGTAGAAACATAGGCGCTGCTTCCGCGCGGCGCGCCAGTTGCTAAACCTTCTGACGTCACGCTGTCCCAGTTAGGCGTTTTCGTCAGCGTGGTTGTCAAGTGGCTCAAACAGCAGGTACGTTTGCGCCACCTGCTGGCTCTTTTGTTAAACTGCGGCATGGTTTTCTTTCAGTCGCAGGCGCTTTCCTCCTACTTCTTCTTTGGGGTTTTAAGGGAACTTGGTCTTGAATTTGTTGCATTGACACCATCTTCAGGATAAGACATTCATCACACGTCTGCTACATATTTTCTAAAGTCTCATAATACGACCAGCATCAATCAAGAAACGAAAAATATTTTCTTTTCCTTCAACTTTGTTCAACTGAAATAATATATCCTTTAAACTTGTCTTCCCTGTACTCTGGCTTGACCCTCCATATAAATCAGTTTAAACAACCTGGAAAAACCAGATTTTTTAAAACTTTCAGAGGTTTTGCTGCCCTCTTCTGGTGGCAACAGGATCTGGAAACTTGTTGCGATTTTAACCACTGGCTGAAGCAGCTAGCCGCTAGCTACGTGAGGAATCTAGTCCAGTTTGTAGCTGAAGCAGAGAAGCTGGTGTCAGGTCCACTCTCCAATGACACGGACACTCACCATACAAAAATGCGCCCGGTTATTGACTGATATTCGGTTGCCCAGATTCCCCAACCTTTGTCTCCAACGCATCGGGGAGCTAACCCTGACCTGAAAAGCGCAGGAACTTCTCGGTGAGTTGCCATGCTATGCTCTGGAAGGGCTTTGGCTAATTTAGCCAACTAACTTACTTGAACGCCAGTTAAATCCCGCGGGATAACTCTTCAGCTGTGTTAGATAATACAGTAGTTACAGAGGGGCTGGCGTTGAACGCGATAAATAGCCTTTACTGCTTTCTTCATTAAAGCTAAGTCTGAGTTAGCCAAAATTAGCGATTAGCATTAGCTGGCTAACAACCCCCGCCAGGTAAACTCAGGTCTGGGTGCTTATGGTAACTGAATTAGCTACTTTCTCAGTTCATATTGTTTATTTATAGGCAGCGTAAAATGTAAGTTAGCAGATAACATGTGTGTGTGTAGTGTGCTGACTTACATTAGCAGATGTTTCTAAAATGTTGTTTTTGCTGCCATTTAAAATCATCTGCCTTCAATTGTTGTGTATATTTTTAATGCACTAGTAGTAAACATGTGGTGATTCCTGTGGTTAATGGAGCTAAGCTAATTAACATCATCATTAGTTGAAGACAGGACAGGTGCTAGGATTGGTTAGCCTCTTGTCTATTTACAGGCCTCCCATCATCTCAGAATAAAAGTTAAGTGTTTCCAAATCACATTTGTTTTCAAAACTGAAAAGGTTGTGCACATTTTGTGGAGTTTTCAGCTGTTTGGAGTCAGCCGTGTTTCTGTCCTCAGATGATGGATCCGGAACGACAGAGGCGACGAGAAGAGATCCTGAGGGCAATGAGCTTTATCCAGTAGGAAGCATAAAACCATAGCCAAACCACACCATAGCCAAACCACACGCCAAATGCATCAAAATCCTAATATGCTTTCACTTTCCCGTCCACCAGGTCGTCGTTGCCCTTTCCTGAACCAGAGAGTTACGAGGTCAGACTTGATTTATCCTCGTCTTTCACTTCCACCTTGGCCTATTTAACACTTATTGCACTTTTGTTCTTTACCTACTTTCCCGTTAGGCCTTCCTGATGCAGTTGGTGTGCAACTTGCTCGACGAGGGGAACTGCTGCTTCCGAGATGGCGACTGGCGCCAGGCGGCTCAGCAGTACGGGGAGGGGGTCAGCGTTGCCCGCTACGCGCAGGCCGAAGCCGTCATCATCCCGCATGAGCTGCTGGAGAGCCTCTACGTTAATCGAGCTGCCGCCTTCTACCAGATGGTGAAGCCCAATGTGAACGGGCAGAGTGGATTATCTACAAAAATGTATTCTGAATGTGAAAATCTGATAGTTTCTTTTTTTGTTTTTTGTTTACCTTTTCAGAGGGAGTATGAGCGGGGCATTCAGGACTGTGAGAGCGCACTGTGTGTGTCGGAGGGCAGCCGCAGGGCTTTGTACCGAAAGGCGCTCTGCTTCAGGGAGTTGGGGCGGCTCAGAGAGGCCTACGAGAGTGGAACCAAATGTCTGCTTACAGCACCGCATGTATGTATTCGATATTTTATTACGGTTTCCGGCAAATGTATTCGGTAAGGGCACACCGATAAATCTGTCCGGATTTCCTTAATTTTTGGAGATCAGTGATTGACCGATAGAGAATTGGCCCCTTTTTCCTCTGCAGCCTAAGCATTGCTGATTTATTTCAAGACTTTATGGTAAGGTTGTAGGGCGTCCCGGGTGACATTCCCTCGTAACGAGTTTGGTCACAGTTCAAAAATATCCTAAATTTGGTTTCCCAGTTCAGGCAGCTGAACTGGGAAACATGTAAAATCAGTGTTAGGGTGAAATTGTCCCTGAAAAAAGACAAAATTAAAATCTTAAAATGTGAGGTGCAGCACAAAGTATTCATCCAGGTTTTTCCTTTTAATTTAATTTGATTTATTAGTAATAGAGGCCAAAAAATAGGCCTGTCTGTCACAATACAAAATGGAATTGTCCCAGTAATTACTGCGATAAATGATTAAATTGTTGCTTTGAGACAATTTTCCAGTAATATATTGATAATAGCATGACAACACAAGTTTGTTCTCTTAAAGATCAATAAACTTAATTTTTTAAATTATTATTGTTTTTGTTTGTTTTTTTAAACAACACTTAACACTGGAACTTGAAGGTATTCTTACTATCCAAAATAAAACACGATAACACAATAAAAAGAACAAGTGGGAAATAGAAACCACACTCAACAAAAAACATAAATAAAATGGGTTATGACGTCTCTGTAAACAAATTTGCCCTTCAAAAAAGAATCTCAATTGTCAGAATAGAAATGATCAAGCTCATTTAAATTTATCATGCGATTAATTGATTGATTAGTTTCTTATTGCAGCAGGCTCACCAAAAGCGTCTAGTTGCTTTAGCTAAAATGCAAACATTTAATCTATCAAGTTCATTTGTATAGCACGTTTCAGCAATAAACCAGTTCAAAGTATTTTACATCATAAAAACACAAAAATAGAAAGTCATAAAAAGGACATACAGGCACCAATTGAGAAACCAGTTTGATAATAGCGTCTGCTGTTCTCAAAATCATCAATACATATCAATATGTTGGTCAGTGTTCCATTTCTTATGGTTCCAAAGCAAATCTAAACAGGCACGGTTTTAGACTTGATTTAAAGAATTACATTATTTTTGGCCTCCATGCCAAAAAGTTTGAACAAATCATCTTTATGTTATTTTCCTAGTACAAAGCATCGACACCCTTTCCTAACGGTATCTTTCTACCTGCTGCTGCAGGATGTGCTGGTCATCGACCTGGCCCAGGATCTGGCCAGCAAGCTGGGCCTGAAGGGCCGTAAAGCCTACGTCAGCCCCCAGACTGAGTCAGCCGCCATAGAAGGGGAGAGTCTCGGGGAGACTTCCCCGCCCACTGGAGAAGTAGGTGCTACTCACTCCCAAAACCCTACATCTGTCATGCGGTGACTTAAACCCGATGTTTTCCCGCTCATTAGATGTCCTCCAACGGGCTGGAGTCCATGGGTGACATGGGACCAGGTATGACGCGCCCGCACGATCCGAGTCCTGCTCCCAACATTCCCGTTAAATGCTTTCCCTTGTCTCCGGACCTAGCGGACCTGTCCAATGCGCAGTGCATCCCCGCCCCTCTGGCCACGCCCATTCCGGTGAGCGACGACCCCACGACCACGGTGGTGACCTCGTGCATGGAGCTGTCGGAGAGCCCCAGCAGCCAGACGCTGCCACCCATGCCGTACTCCGTTCCGGTGTCGGAGCACATGGACGAGTGCAGCAGCGTCATGAAGGACGGGCTGGACAGCATCTTGGACTGCATGCCAAAAAAAGTTAGTGAGGTGAGGACGCAAAGAAAAGCAAATCCTCATCGAGTGCTGGTGACATTTTATCAGGGTTTCCCCCCAGAAAACCTGCTAATCCCAGTCAGTCATTCATGTTTTTGAGTTGAGGAAAAAATACAATTAAAATAAACATAAATTCTTAGACTTCAGTTGTTTCATTCTATTTAAAGTGTCCAAAATCTTTTAATCCTTTATTCTTGACTTGTCACTTTATTTGCTGAAGTTATTGGCGTGTAGCGCGGTAAAGGCAGGACGTGGTTATGAATAAAAAAAAATGACCCCTGACCTCAGTCTCCCTATGTGGTGACATACTGACCATGTTATGATCTGATTCAGGTATTGTAGAAGCACAATGGTTTTCACAGAGAAGCAATTTAATCCGCCTTTGCCATCACTGGCGTATTAAAAAAAAGAAGAAAAGTCTAATAAAAAAAAACAATGCTAATGGTGTGTTCACACCAAACCCATTTTGAGCGTCAGGCGCGTCAAGTGTACATTCAAAGTCTATGTGGAGGCGCGTCGAGGGCCATTACGGCACGTTTTGAGCTTCTAGTACGGCGAGATTTGAACCATTTGGAGCGTCTAGCACAGAAAACAACGGCTAGATCTGACTTGCCCTCCACGCGCCTCCACATAGATTTTGAATCTAAACCAGACACGCATAACGCTATGTGTAGAGCAGAGTTTTAGGTGTTCCCCTTCTGCCACACGCCTGGATTGAATCTGTGGGTGATTTAACAGGCTCCTGGAGCACTTGATGGCTGCAGAAAAGGTAATGGAATGATTTGGATCAGCTGTTCTGAAATAGAGGCTCATCTAAAACACGCAGAGCAGGCTGGACTGAGGACTGGAATTAAGAAACACTTGTGTAGAGCAAACTGTCAAGCGTCTGCATTCAAAGTGCAACTTGAAGCGTCGGACGCCGTTTTGACGCGCCTAACGCTTTTGATGTGAACGCATCATTAGCCTGATGGGGGCACAAATAAAGCCTGGTGGCCCGGCAGTCTTATAATACACCGGAGGAAACTCTTTTAATGCCACACTAAGCGAATGTTAAGATCATCAGCTCCCTTCTTTTTAGCTCATGAGGTCATCAGTTTTTTTGCTTACGTACGTCTCCGTCCCCCAGAGTCCGGTACAAGGTGCCATTCCCACCAACCTTCCCAATACGGCTGTCGGTCTTCGGCCTCCGTACTCGCCCGGCCTCCCAGCTCCGTCGCCCCAGCTTCCCCCGGCCTTCTTCAGCTCCCCCATCAGCGACATGCCCCCCTTGGAGTCGTACCCACCAGTGCGGGATCAGGGCTCCACCCAAGCGCAGGACGCACTGGGAAGCTTTTCTACAGGGGCCGCAGATGGCGAAGGGAAAGGAGTCGCTGCTGGTGGGCTGGACTCGCTCTCTGAGTACACGCTACCTGGTGAGCCATACAGGTCTTTATGGGGCTGGGTGATAAATCCATTTGATTGATTAATCAAATTCTTGGTTTTTCAAGATTTTATTTTAGGAAATTCTGTGTGTTTTCCTTCACACCAACGGACCCCTTGGTTCTCCATAGTTCAGAAAGATGTCAGTGTGCCCAAGGCCGCCATTTTCCTTTACAGCTTCTATTTGTTTGGACTTTGAATTCAGGTCAACTCTACGTCGGAATATTTTAATTTTTTTTATTTTTGTGTTAATTATGTTATTTTATGAGGTAAAGCATTTTGAACCTCCTTGTTGCTGAAATGTGTATACAATTAAAGTTGATTGATAATTATCAAAATAAAGACGTACCAATACTCAAATAAACTTGTTACGTTACCCAAATAAAGACATAATATTACATTGTATTTTCAGCACAGTAAATTGAACAGGCATATGAAAACCACAGCATGTTTTTGAATTACAACTTTTTGATCATTACCGTGTCAGTGAGTGCTGCATTTCATTAATACGAGATAAGGAGCAGGATTAAATAAATATTCTCTTCTTCCTATTCCTCTTTAAACAAGAAAGAAGTGGTAGGCTAATTATTTTGTCTTTGATTCTGTATGCACGTTATCTCGTCTCCCTGGTTACTTGATGTTTTTTTGTGCAGAAGTTTAGGCGATTGCTGTACTTTGACAAGACGCTGAGAAGCGACCGATCCTCCCAGTTGCGGATGAATTTAATTGGTCGCAGTGTTTTATGTCGGTCTGCTGCTATCATCAGAGGTCAGTCAGCATTGCTCCAACATACCGTCTGATATCGGTGTCCTTGTTTCTGTCTTCAGGGGGACGGGTGTGTCACAGCTTCATCCCTGGAATGCGCAACCACAGCGCCGGGCACACGGTGAGTAAAACCGTTCCATTTTTAAAAAATCTTGTTTTAAGGTTTTAGTTGTGATTATAAGTACGTCTAACTCTTTGATCATCCGTTTCTCCTTCAGAATGGACCGGGAGGAACCAACCTCTCTCTTCTCTCCAGGAATCCTCTGGCTGCCACTCACGAGTTTCGCCAGGCTTGTCATGCCTGCTACAGTCGAATAGGTAGGATCCTTAAATATCACTGGTTTAAACTCAAGTTTGGATACTTTACTCTCTGTTTATAACCAGACGTGGGCAGAGGACCCAAAAGTCATACTGAAGTAAGAGTAGCACTACTTCAACATATTTTTACTCACGCTAAAGTAAAAAAAAAAAAAAACATCCAAAAAATTACTCGAGAGTAACAAATTATTTGGTAAAAAGGTAACTAAAGTGCTGAGTAACTGATCAAAATATTGATCATTTAAAATTTAGAAATGACCTCATCAGCTGGACCAAAATATGTGGAATTTCTGGTATTTTAAAGACCAGTCTACTAATCAAATTGTTGGTTTTTGAAAAATCTATTTTTGGAAATCTGTTTTTTTTTTTTTACAGTGTACTCTTTGTATTTCTGTAGTTCTAGTGATGTCGGCACGCCAAGCATGTTTTACAGCTTCTATTTACTTGTGCTTTCAATTCAAGTCAACTCTATGCAGAATATAAGGCTCATATTTTTTTTCTTACAAGAATACAGTTGTATTGATAAGAAATTCAAGTATGACAATAAAATCAAAATACTATGGGGGGAAAAAAATTTCATTTCATAAACTTGAACTGGGGGAGCTAAAACTCCGGTTAATGATTAATCAGTCACTAAATTAGTCGATGATTATTTCAGTAATTTATTCATCACGATTAATCTGATAAATCGTTTCAGCTCTATTACAGTTACGACAACTATTAATGTTTGAGTTGAATTGAAACAATCAGATGTAGGTTAGAGGTAAAATTCTGCACCCGTTTACAGGTCCTCGAGTGATGGACTACAAGTACCAGCCGGAGGCAGCTCACCGCTGCAAGAGGGACGTGCTGCTGTGTCGCCTGAGAAACACAGACGACCCCACCTGGAAGAGGATCCGCCCCAGGCCCGCTCGCAATAACTTCCTGGGGGCGTTCGTTCTCTGCAAAGGTACCTAAATCTGCGTTTCAAATCGACTGTAGAAACGGCTTCGGCCCGTGGGGGGAATCTTCAACATCTAACGCGTCCAACAGAGGTGCAGGAGCGCCAGGAATGCCAGTATGGGGAGAACTGCACGTTCGCGTACTGCCAGGAAGAGATCGACGTGTGGACGCAGGAGAGGAAGGGAGCGCTGAGCCGAGAGCTGCTGTTCGACCCGCTGGGCAGCACGGAGAGGCGCGCGCTCAGCGTCACCAGGCTGCTCCAGCTGCACATGGGCATGTTCATGTTCCTCTGTGAGGTGAGGAGGGGCGGGGCAAGGTGGGGAGGGGCGGGGCTTAGTGTAGCATGTTTATCTCTTGTTAAGTGATGGGTAGATGAGGCGTCATGAAGCGTTTCGACCCATAGCAAACTGTATTGATACTGTGTCACTGAATACTGACACCTGCTGAACATTAAAAATCCCTACAGGCAACGTAGTTGACAGACTGATTTGATGACTTAAAAAGATTTAAGTCATTGTATTTTATTGTATATTATATATTGTACTATGTCATATCTTCAGTTAAATTCAAAATATATTTCATATTCTTAGATACAGTCAATAAATAATGTGAACATGTACCATAAAGTGAACATTTAAGTGAACGTGTTTGGAATGAGGATGTTTGTAGACTTTTTTTTTTTTTTTTTTTCCCCACAAATTTTCATTCAAAATAATAATTTTTTCCAACATTTTCAAATTTTGTCTGTTACGGTTTTTTGGCACAACTTCTGCTGTAGAAAAATATTAAGTAAACAATAGATTTATATGAAATAATTTATAAAAAGCAACTGAGTAATTTGTAGAATGGCTGTATACCTGAGTTTATCCAGGTGTATCTGGAACGTCATTCTGATGCCTCAGCATTGAGGAGGTGGATTTATTTAAATAAGACAGTTCTGTTGAACATATGCACCACTTAGCCTGCAGAACATAATATGAAAGTAAACTAAGAGTCAATTTCAGCTGAATTTGGATTCAGACAGATCAGGTAGAAGCGGAAAAGAACCGGATGAAACAACAATGAAGTGATTACCAATACCTTATTTTCTGATGTAAGATCAAAATGGTCCCAAACTACTTAACCTTTGGTTTGCCCTGAGGCTCCATAGTTGACGCTGTACCGTAAAAGATCAAGAATTCCTTTGGCAAATGCATCCCGTTGACAGATTCACTATCTTATAAACACAGTTTGGCGCCTCAGTGTCATTTCGAAACAGGTCCTGTATCGGTCACGTGACTTGCTGAAAGCAATGCGCGCACCGACACGGGGTTTGGTCTATGGGCTTGACTCATGCGCCGACGCATCGGTGTTGCTGGACCCATCACTACTCCTGTTTATGTCAGACTTTTTCATTCTAATACAGGGGTTCCCAAACTTTCTCATGCCATGACCCTCCGCAAAGAGCATTGACCTCTGGTCGGGGACCCCCTTTAGAGACCCACACACAATGCTACAAATTATGAAACGTTACCTTCTTTAATATGTATTTATTTTGTTTTTTCTTTTAGAATTTTTTTTTTTGTTATTTATTATCACATCAAATTTAATGTTGTTCCCACAGTTCTTGTGTTGTTGTTTTTTTTACTGAAGTAGTGTCTTCAGAAAGAAAACTCACAACTTGAGCTGGTTTCTTTGTTCTTTCTCTCGTCAGAAACGTTTCCATTTCTTTCTTGCTAAGCAAGCTTGAAGAGCAAAACAGCTTGATGAATTGGACTGGCATTGAAAATAACATCAAAATTAGTTATTTTAACTTATATTTTATATATATCTTGTCCTTATATAAAAAAGATTATGATGAAAAATTTATGGGATTCAAATTTTTTTTATTTTTGTATATTTTTTTTCTCATCTTCCCTCCAACACAGCGCCCCCTGACTGCCCTCGCTTTGACGAGCACTGCCTTAATATAGGAGTTTTGCTTTTTCTTGTGCAGGAATGTTTCGACAGTAAGCCTCGGATCATCAGTAAACGCAGCAAAGAGAACTTGGCGGTCTGCTCAAACCTCACAGCACGGCACCCGTTCGACGATAACAAGTGAGCGAACGTCTGCACTTCGTATAACTCTGCATTTTCCTTGAAACAACTTCAAATAATCTGAAAAAATATGCAATTAAAATAGTTTTTTGGAACGTATTGCTCTGAATGACTGTGAATGGGACCTGTAGGTGCCTGGTCCATGTGGTGAGGTCAGCCAACGTGCGTTACAGTAAAGTTCGGCCTCTGCACCCGCTCTGCCAGTTTGACATCTGTCGCCACGAGGTTCGCTACGGCTGCCAGCGCGAGGACAGCTGCTCCTTCGCTCACTCTGTCATCGAGCTCAAATGCTGGGTTCTGCAGCAGGACACTGGTACGCAGGACACAGGAAGACGTCAGCCCATCCATCATCCATCCATCTCACTCTCTCTTGCTCTATCCACACCTTCCTCTCTCTCTCATTCTGTCTTGCTCTCGCTTCATCCGTCCAGCTCTTTCTTCCTCGCTTTCTTTTGTCTCTTTTCTTTGATTCTGTTTTCTTTCTTTATTCCTTTTTTTTGCTTCCGTTCTTTTCTTTCATTTTGTCTTTTTCCTTTTTCTTTCACATCTTTTTCTCTTTTTTCTTTCTCTTTTGTTTCTTCCTGTTGTCTTTTTTACTTTCTTTTTCTTTTTGCTCTCTTTGTCTTTTTTTGCCTTCTTTCCTTTCTGTTTTTCTTTCTTCCTCCTTTTTCCTTTCTCTTCTTTTTTACTATCTTTTCAACTTTCAACTTTATTGTCAATTCCTCTTACATGTCCAGACATACAAGGGAATCGAAATGACGTTTCTCGCATCCCACGGTGATACAAGACAGGGTGCATCATGTACAAAGCTCTCCTCCTTTTTTTTCCTTTTCCTTTCTCTTTCATCTTGTCCTTTTTCTTTCTCTCTGTCCTTTCTTTTTTCCCCTTTTCTCTTGTCTTTTTTTTTAAAACTTTTTCTTTCTTCCTCTCTTTCTCTTTTTATTTGTCATGAAAAATGTGTATTAACTCTTTATTCTAACATGCCCTCCTGTTAAATGACATTGCGTTTTTATTTCTTTTACTGTGTGTGGTGTTTGTCTCCAGGAATTACCCATGAAGAGATGGTGCAGGAGTCCAAACGACACTGGCAGAGGCTGGAGCAGAACTCCCAGAAGCAGCACAAGGTGTGGTTTAGTTTCAGATAGTGATGGATTTTAATCATGTCTCAACTCTAGTTAAGTGTGTGTGTGTGGGGGGGGGAATTATTTGAGGATGGTAAAATGTTTAGGCTTCTTAAATTTGGACAAAGTTCTAATAAGTGTTGAGTGAATCAGGTCTGTAACATGTGTAAGGACTCTTGTCTGTAGTAAAAGTATGAAACCTCTCCGCCTCTTTCAGCCAATCCACATATCCCATCCGGGCAGCAGCCTACCAGCAGGGGGCATGGTGGGCCTCGGGGGCGGGGATGGCATGGTAGCGGGCGGAGTGGGTCCAGTCGGAGGTGTTGGGGTGGGGGGGCTGGTCGGAGGGGCAGGAAGGGGCCGCCCCCTCAACCTGAAAATGAAGTTCGTCTGTGGCCAGTGCTGGCGAGAAGGTCAGGTCAACGAGCCCGACAAGAACCTCAAGTACTGCACAGCCAAAGCCCGGCACAGGTAGGATCTGGAGTCCAAACCCGTCCGCTTCCTGACCCGCATTGTCTTTTGACCTCGTCTTCCGCTCGTCTGCAGCTGGACGAAGGAACGCAGAGTCCTGCTGGTGAAATCCTTCGAGAAGAAGAAGTGGGTTGTTGTGCGACCTCTGCCCTTCTCACGCTCGTACCCACAGCAATACGACGTGAGTCCTTCCACAGTCCATGAAAAAAAGCATTCGCACGAAGGCAACCAGGCAATCTGTAAAACTGAACAAAAAAAAGAAAGTGTTTAGTAGTTGTAATCCTGTTGATGTAAATTGACGTGTTGTCTGTGTGGAGCAGATGTGTGTGCATGTGATGAAGCAGAAGAAGTGCCACTATATTGGGAACTGCTCCTTCGCACACAGCCTGGAGGAGAGGGACGTGTGGACCTACATGAAGAACAACAACTGTGAGTTCCTTCTTTTTACACTGTGATAAAGAAAGGTAAGCTATGAAGAATGACAGAGTATTAAAGCCATAAGATTTAAAAATATAAATAAATACCATGGTCGTAGAGGAGTAAATTTCTGCCAAAAAAACCTGAATATTTCAAAGGGTAATGGTACATTTTTACGACAAAATTTACAGTGTTTCATTATTAAAGCCATAGATTTACGATATAAAATCGAATCGT
Organism: Alfaro cultratus; assembly: GCA_903066825.1. Lineage (NCBI taxonomy): Eukaryota > Metazoa > Chordata > Actinopteri > Cyprinodontiformes > Poeciliidae > Alfaro > Alfaro cultratus. The sequence goes on along the minus strand of CAEFZX010018535.1, from coordinate 8,084 downwards.
TATGAATTTGGAATACACAAACTCAGTCCTAACATCAGTGCAGTGTAGGGCTGATTTGGGATGAACAAAAAGTCTCCCTTTGTCCCATGATCTTACCTTTATTTCAGATCTGTTTCTTTAATATCAGAGTTGCCATTTTTTATCTGAAGGTTGCTCTTCAGGTTCTTTAAAATAAAGATGAGCTTAAACCTTTCTTTGTTTTTGAAGCTATTGCTCGTTTTCGTCTTCCTTTTATTTTTCCCAGTGAGAGACATGCAACAGATGTATGAACTGTGGCTGCAGCTCACCAATCAGAACAGACGGACGGAGAACTCCTCTGTAACTCCGCCCCCCGATGACAAGCAGGTCACCATAACAGCGGATTACACAGAAAACCTGGTAAGTGGGTAAAGACCCCCAAAACTAGAAATGCTGCTAGCAGTTTATTTTTTGTTTTATTTCTGATTTTAAAAATAACAGCTGATGCTAATTGGTGCCTGTCATGACAATTCATTAGAGAGCAGTGCATTTCTCTCCTATGCCTCCTACTGGTACTGTCAACATGCTAGACACTTTACATGCTAGTGAATAGCCCTCGTGCTAATGTCAGCCTTAAAGCTAAAATAAAACTTTTTGCTTATTTTTAAGACATTAGCTACGTTTAGCATACTCAATGGAGTAAGTTAATGTAAGTCCACATACTAGTGGTAGCATTTAAGCTAACCTTAGCATTTTAGAAAATTTTAGCTTACGCAGTATTCCTTGTATACTGAATGGAGTAAGTCCATGTTAGTCAACATGTTAGTGATTCCCCACATGCTTGTACTACATTTTAGCTAACCTTAGCATTGATGCTAATTTTTAGCATCAGAATGCCTGACACTTTAGCAGCTCCCTTTTAAATTTCTTCAGAAATGTTCTAGCTTATTTAATCTTTTTCTTTTAATTACAGAACCAACATTACATTTCTCTTAAGGTTTTAGAACAAAGTAAAAAAAAAATAAAACAAAACTTTATCAAGCAAAACCACCATGCCATACTGTTGTTCACATGATGTACTTTGTTACATTAATTTATATTGCTTTTAATCTTTTGTTTTATCTACCTACTTTTTCACTCTAATTTTGTGGTTGAGACAAATTAACAAAATTGTTTTCTTTATATAAGCAAATAAATGGATTTTATTGCATAGTAATGGATAGTAATAAATACACTCAGCTTTAGTATTAATACTAGAAGCTGCTAAACCTGCTAGTTTCTCTTGGTTTAATTTTTGGTTTATCAGAGAGGTGATTTTATTTTTTTTTATTTTTATGTTTTTCTTTTTGCATCATTGCAGGGAGGCCAGCATCTATCAGACGGCGATGACCTCTGATGGTCGCTCGTTTTGGAAACGCATCTGATCATCGCTGAGCCGCAGACGGAGACGGCGGTGAGCCGACCAGGCGCGGCCGAACCGCCCGTCACCCTGCCAGTCGGACCACCTGTGAGACGGCGGCCGGGCGGGCAGGCGCACACGACGTTCGAACCCCATGACCATATACTCACGCACTCAGACATTTACACGCAACACACAAACCCACAGGCACCAGTTATCATGAAGAGAAGGCTTCCGAAGCGAGACCTAAAAGTCGGGCTTTAACATTTGTTTGTTTTTTTTGTCGTTTTTTTGTTTTTGTTTTTATGTCTTTCTGCGGGAATTCCACAGCCTAGTTGTCCTCTAACACAGTCTACTTCCCTAACATTTAAAGTTTGTGTCCCCCTGGCAACTTTTTTTTTCTTCTTCTTCTTCTTAGCACTGAAACGATTCACATTCGGCTGCGCTGGTCGCAGTCCGTCAATCTGCTTTGTTTTTAATGCTGAAACTCCCAGTGCTTCCTAATGCGAGTTGAAACTGCAAACCACTGGCAAAAAGAGATACAATGTGGACACACCTCTCTAAACTTAAATGACCAAATCCTGCTCTCTTTCCTCTACAGGAATCTAAACAGAGAGATCAAACTAAATTAAGATTTAAAAAAAATTTTTTTTAGCAGTTTTCTTTTCCAAGGGGAGTTTGCGCTTCCTTGTTAATATCTGCCATATTGGTGGAAAAGTCTGAATGTAACGCCTGCACAGGCCTTCAAAAACAAGGAAGTGAGTCGTTTAGGATGTTAATGTAGAATGTATGTGCAGAACATTTCAGTTTCACAATGGCTGCTCTCTGCGTCGGATCACAGAGAGATTCAAGTTCCCCTCAGATATACACAAGAGAGATTAAAATACATTTTTGGCAACGAAAGGTAAAGAAGAAGACATTTCGTTCCTTGTTCCTATAAACTGACTGAAGTTGGTGAAGGAGGAACACAGAAAACTTGATCCAGTTGCAGCATGTTAAGCATCCAATCGCTGACCTGTTTTTCCAAACAAAGATAGCATAAATGTTTTCCATGACTTCCTGGTTCAAGTGTTCAGTTGGAAACTCCTGCAGCCTTCAGTTTGGAAACCTAGTGTTTGTCGTCTGATCCCCATAAGCCCCAAATATTTTCTCCCCATTCGGTCAGAGAGGGCCTGAGACATGGAGAGGATTCACGCCGCATACCGTGCCTAAAAACACGCGACACACACACACATAAAACACACACAAAAACAGGCAGGAAACGTGTTGCCATCTTATTCTAGCCTTTTAATGTAGACATGATGAGAGTATGTCTTTATTCAGCTACACGCATATTATACAAACATATAATATTCATACTACTAATAATAAATGATAACTTAGCAGTTAAGCTTAATAAATATGTAACCTGGAAAACTTGTATTGATTACATAGATAAACTTCTTGTTATTGAGGTTTTGCTATATGACTTGTATCGCCGAAATAGATGACTACAGTGTTTTTGTTTTTTTGTTTTTATTTTGAAAAATTTTTTTTTTCCTTAACTGTGGGTTGTTTCAGACGGGGCTAGTTAATTGAAAATAAAGGTGAAGATGGTCTACACTGAGAATAGAGAGCCAGAGATGAGGCGACCTTATTAATATATTAATACTGTGTAAGTGCGGCTAGCTCTCACTAGTCAGGCCCCTAGAGCTCTTTTGTACTCGACACTTTTCTTCAACAAAAAAAATGAGGTCCTGAATCCGCAGGTCATCTCTGAGTCTTTAATAAACTTAAAAGAACATAAAAAATAACAAACAGATTCCAAAAAACATTAAAGAAAGTGACGGTCAAAAGTCTGTGCTACTCAGAGGGTGCCAGACTTCTATATAAGCAAGTACTTCTGTCTTTTTTAAGCTAATTAGTCCACATCCAATGAAAAGGCACCACGCAATAAGCCTAAGCACAACACAAAAATAACATTTGTGTGAAGTTCTAAAACATTTATATATATGGCTCCTACATACTGTAAAAGCAGCATTGATAATTGAAGACGTTTACATCCAATTATCAACTGAAACTCGTGGAGTTTTATTTCACGGGTTTAAGGAAGATGATGCATGAAAACCGTAGAGTGGAATGTGATTATGTAAAACAAAACAAACAAAAAAAACGATGGACTCGCACAGCTGCAGATAACGTGACTCGACTGCTTTCCGTAATCTCGCCTCCGTCTGGAACAGCCCAGGTATTAGCTTCCTGGAGGGAATCGTATTACTATCACTCCTAGTATTATGATGAATATGATGACTATAATTATTGCTATTCCTATTTCTCTTCTATATGCTATTGATATATGTATGTTAATTGCAATGTATACCTTTCTCTTTATATATGTATCTATGTACGAATATAATAATTGACAGTAATTACGCCTCTGCGCGCCGCTCTGTCTCTACAGTTTGATCAGTCAAGGATAGATCTGGACACAAAGGAGCGCAAAGAGGCTTGTATACTCCCATATAGCGCCTTATTCGTTATACTACACCTATAAGATACATACATACCCCTATTGTATAATCCTACTTACTATATACAGTATATGATACCTGATAACCTATGATAATACTTAGACATCCTTTATAAGATGTTTTAGATAAGAAACGGTGGCCTGTCTCCTTTTTTTCTTCTGTGGCTGTGAAAAGTGCTGTGATCAGAAAATCGATTTTATCTTTCGAAGATAAAAAGCTCAGAGCCGCACTCTTAACGCTCTTTATCTTTAACTTCAGCTCAACACATATCCGTTTCAACATGAGTCCCAACCAGAGCGGTGAGCAGGAACATGTCAGTCATTTTGAAAATCCCAGCGGTTTAAATAAAATGCAAACCGTGACGGTTACAGGATTTTTTTTTTTTTTTTTTTTGTGACTTCAAGCCTCTTTTTAAAAGCTAAAAAGTAAACAACGATAATGATAATAAAAAAGCATTAAAAGTGAGCATTCTCTTTAGTTTTGGCAAAAGCCCAGAAATGATTATGTAACTCATGACAGACGTCAGTTCTGCTCCCTCTGTGTCGTCTAGAAGGGATGTGAATCATGACAAAAACTTTTGAGGAGGAGTGTTGTTAGGTTTTCATGTAATTCCAAATACTGCTGACATTCTACTCTGTCACCTTTATAAAAAAATTTTTTTACGCATTTGTTGAAACTGTTACTATGTTGTGACAGTATAGTGTGAGGTGGTTAATCTGTGAAAAAATCTAGCTCCTGTGCCTTCTCCCAGTGCAAACTCAAAACAACCAATCAGAGCCAGGAGGCGGGTCTTTGCGCTGTCAATCTTGCCTTTGTGTGCGCTGTACAGCTTTTCCCCGTGAATGCTAAGACTAGTTAGCATGGCCACCGATGAAAGTGCACATTTTTCCTGGAACAGAGTTAGCATTAGCACATTTCACAGCAAGTTCACAGGGTTGATTGACAGCGCTAAGACCCTCCTCCTGGCTCTGATTGGTGGTTTTTGGTGCATTTCTTCAGACTGCAAAAGTAGCTCAGAGAGGAGATGGAGGAGATCAACATTTTTACAGATTTTCTGTCTCATATACTGTCACGACATGGTGACAGTTTTAACAAATATGTAAAAAAAAACAACAGTCTTTATAAAAGTTATATACTGCATCATTATGTTAAAATAACTTGATGCTCTCAAGTTATTTTAAGAGAGCAGGGAAAATTTCTTTGGGCTAAATTTTTCCTAAATACTTTGAAGGTCTGTTTTAACAAAGAGAGCTTTCATTCTGATGCTCCTGAAGTTCATGACGCCGCGTTGCAGTGAAATGACTCGGTCCTCAGCTAACAAACGGTCTTCTCTGGAAACGTTCATGTGACTCATCATGGCCTGTTTTCCCTCCTTTGGCTGAATGCAACTACTAAAGCAGTTCGCCATCAACTGGTCATCAGCATATTGAAGTTGTTTTCTGGAACTTCACAGAAGACGACAGGGATGTAGGGAGGGGAAGGAAGGCCTGTTTTTGTACTGGTTTTATTTTCATGTTTTATTTTTTGTTACAGTTTTATGCGTTCGGTTGTGTCCTCAAATCTTCCTTTCCTCCTCCCTTGTTGGAAGTTCATGATCACACAAGTGGACCAAAATCTTTTGAAAGCGTTCAATAAAATGTTTTAGAAAAAAAAAAAAGACTGCTTTTTTTTTTTTCTTTCTTTTTATGCAAAACTATTCACACCTTTGGAACTTCATTTAGTCACTTTGGAATTGCAAATGTTTGTGTCTAATTCAGATTTTGTGGTGGTGAAAAGTGAATTACCTAGTTTTGCACTTATTTTGTATACATTTTTGGAGTCTGGTGCTGTTGACAGTCTTCCTGAGCAGTGGTTCTCTGCAGCTCATCCAGAGATACCCGGGGTAGCTCCTGGCTGCGTCTTGTCCAGCTCGTTGTGCCATATCTAAATTACACTAGTGCTTCCAGAGACATTTAAATCCTTGGATATTGTTTTATAACCCAACCCCGCTGTCCCACATTTTTATCCTGACTCATCTGGTGTGTTCTCTAATTCACGATGTTTTTTCACTAACGTTATCTGACAAACCTGAGGCATTCACTGAACACCTGGATTTATGCTAGTACTTTACTTACATGTACATTATTTGCTCATTATTTCTAATAAACTTGCTAGCATAACTTCCATTGCGGTGTTTATTTTCACGGAGACTCTCCTCGGTAAGAGAATTGGTTAAAGTGGATTTTATTCAGGGATGTCGCTGTAAAGAAAGCTACACTTTTCAGATTATTTAAAACATTAAGAGCCATATTCTCCCACTTCACAAATACTCTGCTACATACAATCTAATTAAATGCGTGTACATTTGTAATGTGATTTAGTCTTTCTCGTTTAGGATGACATTCTCTCTCACACCAAATACAGCAGCTATGAGGAAAAAAGAAATGTTGAGCTTTTTCGCACGTGTCTGTAGAACATCTTACCAAACATTTCTGCACGTGCAGGGTTAAGTCCACTGACCCCTCCTGAACCTGCTCTGCAAGATGCAGGTATAATTATTGCCTGCAGTGTGTTTTCGATCAAAAAGCACAGCGACCAACAAAACGTTTATGACTGTCTTAATCAGCAGGATCCAAGTGGATCAACAAAATGTTCATCTGGTCATTTTTATTTGCCTCAATTTGCACCAAATCCACGTATTTGTTTAGATGTAACGTTGGCCTACAGTTATAGTGTCCCATCACACTGAGTTGAATTCACTAGTAGAATTTTAAGATTGTTTCAAAACTTATTGAGAAATTCTGTGGATACCTGGATGGTATTACATCTCGCTCTGGCCTAATTTATAGGTGAAAAGAAGATTTATATCACACTGTTAACACGTTTTCTTTGTTTTTGTTTTTTTTTTACTCTTAAGTAATGTAACTGCGTCTCGTGATTGGCTGATAGAGTCGTGATGAACAACGCCGCGAGCCAGTCGGCGTTCGCTCCGCTTATTTCCCAGGTAACGCGCGTTGCTGATTGGCTGATGGTGGCGAACGGAGGCGGGGCTTCGTTAAGTAACTTCTTGTCCAGAGTCCACAGCGAGGGACCTGTTCAAGTTACGATCCCTACAGATTGCGGGTCAGTCTGTGCTGCTGCTGCGGGACTCCGAGCTGTCTCCTCGCTTTCATTTCAATACCCCACAAGCTTAAGTTGTCACCCTGAAACGTTTTATTTATTATTATTTTTATTTTTTTTAATATTTAATTCCAGTTTAAAGGAGAAAAAAAAACATGACTACAGAAATCCCCGAGATTTTCAGGGCTCTCCTTGAGCACCCGTTCACTCTCCCGAACTTTGACGATGATGGTAAGTCAAGTTGCACATTTGAGCGATGATTTAGCTCAGGTAAAAAAGTAGATCAGTTTGTTTCTGCTTGGAATTCGGATCACATCTGCAAACATTTTTGCGTGTTTGTTGTGTAACTTCGTGTCAGCTGGGCTGCAGGAATCTGAACTCCTGGCTCCAGAAAGGAGTCCGAAGGTGTGAGGTTTCAGCACAGAGGGGGGGATTTGGTTCACATGCACAATCCAAGGTGTGGCGCATCCTTTTAACACGGAGATCGAGTGGCTTTTACATGGAAATCGGACATGGTCACCACTTTGATATCGTGTAATTCCCCTTGAGGAGTGTGTTTCAGTGCAATACATTCATTTAATCATTAGTAAGTTACATTTGCCTCAATTTAATGCTGTCAGTCTGGTGGCCAAAAATTGATTTGCTGTGATAAATATAATTTTTTTAGTTACTTAATGTTCCAAAGTACATTCGCGTCTGTATGAAAGCACAGGACCACGCCCCCCTTCTGAAAAGGAAGGAGAGAGAGAGAAACTGGTAAAAGGTTCACCTTGGATGAGATGAGATCAGTGATGTCTGTTTTACGTCCCTTTGGAGTGTCGTGTGATCGTGGGGCCCGATGCATTTCTGTTGAGTCAATGTCTGGGGAAGGGAGTGGAACCTTGAAGGTTCATGATTAAATTATATTACCATTCTGTTTTCTTTCTGCTTGAAACCTCACAATAATGTTATGCATGTTAGGAATACACATGGATTTTAAATTGCAGTATCTCGTCTGAAGGATAACAATGAAGTAGTGGTGGGTTTGAGAAAAATTTTTTACCCCCCAAAATTTTTTTTGTTTTTTTTTGCTGGGAAAAAAAAAATTTTTATTAGATAAAAAATTTTGTGTTTAACGT
>CAEFZX010018533.1:0-41986 GCA_903066825.1 Alfaro cultratus | reverse complement strand
TATATCTACACACTCTCAAATATATATATATATATATATATATATATATATATATATATATATATATATATATATATATATACATATTACAAAGTTATGTTACTGCAACATCACTGAAAAATGGATGCAATTAGTTTACAATAATACCTCATTTAAAGCTGTCTATGAGTTGAAATTCATGCTTTGACATTTGACATGCAAACGAAACAAATTGATCAATTTAAGTACAAGCCACCATGGACCATCATCACCCTTGGTAGTTTTTCTCAGTCTTCATGTAATCATGGAAATATGTAAGTTTAAATGAATCAAACAAACTGACACAACTAAACAAGGTTTAAGTATGGCTTTGAAATCAAGTCTATTGTTCAGTAGGCAGGAGTTTTGACCCTCTTGCTGTGACTGTGGCCAAATGACCAACTCATTCTGTCACAGAGTGACAAAGCTTTAGAGTCGGCTTCGTAACCCTTTTACAGACTGAGCGGGTTTTCCACACAACAAGGAAACCTGAAACAGAAGTCTTGATGCTTGGTGTGAGGCCTCTTGAACCTCCAGCAATCCGTCGTCTACCAAAGACTCCTACCGCCACTGAATTTAACATCATCCCTCAACCTGTGCTGCTGGCCTCCATTTCTAAAACACACACACACCGAAACAGAAGAGGCTTGCAGACACCCACACACAACCGCACCTGACCACACACACACACACACACACACACATCGCTTTAATCCACTCTAATTGCCGGCAGTGAGACAGAGTTGCTTTTAGGGAAACAAACATGCGGGTCGGAGTGTGTTAGAGCGAGGCGAAGGAAAATGTTGGAAGAGAGTTCTGAGCCAGGCAAAATGGTGTGATGGAAAAAGGTGTAATTGGGGGGAAAATAACAAACAACTGCTGCCAAAGACTGATTCGTGGAAGCTGCCAAACCCTCTTCCACAGATCGGAAAGATAGGGCAACCTGAGCAGGGAGGGCTTTATGAACCTGAGAGGAAAAACACAGTGACAGCTGTGTCACGGGGAGATGACTGAGTGGTGCAGACTGGAGACTGGAGCCGGAGGGAGCCGGAGGAATCCGGAGGAATCCGGAGAGCGTGTTCAGCCGGGCCGTGTCACACTCTGTGTTCTGTTCAAGAAGCTCCAAGGGTGGCTAATAGAGACATGGCAGGGAGACGGAGGCATTTAGCTTTATGGGCTCTCTGGTTCACTTAGCAGTTCTAATTACAGGATGCTAACGTTGAAACAGTCTATTTTGATTGTTTGTCTTTCTTTTGATGGTAACTTGTGCAAACTCTGTTTGTAAAGGGTCACACAGCACACAAAGGTTGTGCTTTACATTTAAGATAAAACCAAGATGTGTTAGGATTTTTTTTTTTTTTAAGCTGCAGATGCTCCCTTTCTACAAGTGCAATGAAGATATTCAGCAAATGTCTCATCTTCCAAGGTGGACCCTGTTATGCGCTTCAGGCACATTCTAATTATTTTGGTCTATTTTTCTAGATTGTTTTGTTTATAGACTTTAGTTGAATGACTTTCTGGTTTTTTCTTAATATTTTGGATTTTGGATAATTTCTTATTTTTGGTAATTAATTCGATTGTTAAGTTGTGGCTGTTGGTCTGCCTATAAATATGCTGGGTACACATCTAACCTTAAGAAACAACAACTTTTACCCTTTTTCATATCACACCACCTGTGTTCCCAATCCCAAACTTTCTTCTCAGCACAATGCATGCTAGTACATGTCCCTCAAGGCCAGCCTCCAAGCATTCACTCCATTTTCCATGGTCAAGCTAGCATCACACCACCATGCCCAAAGTCGGAGCACCAGCAACAGAGTTTCATCTGTTTTCCCTTGGACAGTCACAGCTCCCTTGTTTCTAGGACCTTCATCACCTCCGCTGTAGCTGTCTTCTGTATCGTGGTTCCCATGACTTGAAACACTTCAGAGATGCAACATCAGAATCATCCTTATCAGCAGGGGCGTCCCCTGAGCATCTCTCATCAAATCATCCATCGCCATCTCCACAGCCTTCATCCTATCCTGTTTGATAAATAGTAATGAATGTACTTCTCTGCCAATTACTATGATCAACTGCGATCAAGTAGTTTTTTCCGAGGCGGAGAAGCTCTTGTTCTCTAAGGCCTTCACCAAACAGCTGGATGGGATGATCAACCAGCACACTCAGGTGGGCCCTCTTAACTAATTAGGTGACTTTTTCAGGATAAATGGCCACCCTTTATAGGGGTATCAGGTCAAATGGGGCTAAAGATAAAGCCACATATTTATAACTTTTTATATAGGACGTTATTTTGTTAGCTTACCTCAAAACATGCCCTGAAATGTGTTGTTACAACAGGACAAAATATGGATATGTTTGCAGGGCACTGTTTTTATCATTCCCTTAGCGAGCTACTTGATTCATAATACTCCCTCCTGACTGTTTCTAGAGCTTGCAGGCAGCAATTTGACGGCTGGTCTTCACACAGCTGAGCATAAATAAGAACATGGCAGCCTTCAAGTTCACTCTTCCTCCGTTTACATCACTGCCGCCGACTTGCTCAGAACTCCTGGACAAAAGCTGCTTGTCCACATGTAGATAAGCCAGCGCTTAGGTGTTTCTAAGAGGATTATTGCACTATGTAGCATTTATGATGACAGTACCTCACTCTAAAGGTAACGTTTTGGCTCAGACGCTAAGCCGAAGTCTTTAGTCAGGTGTATTATTACTGAACAGAGAAGCTTGTCAGGATACAAACATCCTTTTTTCTTTTTTTTTTTGGACTTAACAGGCTGTTACCTGGTGCAGCGCTGCTCAGTAGGCGCAACACCAGCTTTTATTAACTCATTACCACACAACTAGTGTTTGTGTAGAGGGATCAAATGACCTGCTGCTGACCCATTTGCCTTGGTTAAACACCCGTAACACACCTTTCAGCAAACGCTGTGTGAGCCAACCTCACACCATTTGAGTGATTTTTTTTTTAGAACAGCTTTATTAGATCACCTTTATGTTAATGTGTGTGTGGCTCATGTAGGTTTACTTACACTGTGATAAAGCGTTCACCTGAGCATATGGCGTGCTGAACGGCCACCATATGTATGTGTGTGTGTGGAGAGACAAAGAGGGATTTAACCGGGCTTATCTGAGGACACGTAGGATGTGAATGCAACACCTCTGGCTGGAGATCAGGTGACTGCATGGAGGGAATTAAAAGCTCCTCATTGTCAGGAGGATCGTCATTGTCTGGGAAAAGGCTGATGGATGTCCAAACGCCTGGGCTCACTTATGCAAATAGGGAGCAGGAAGCATGTGCTCGTCTGCAAAAACACATGCCAGACACGTGAGTGTTTAATACATCGTGGTCGTGCTGTGGGTAACATTTGACAAGTCTCCATCAGATCACAAAACCCTGATTAATCCACGACAGCATTGATGGAGCACCATGTCTGGGCTGCCACATTAAAGAACTGAGAATCTGAGAGTTTCAGGCCAAATTGTCACAGTCTTTGCTGCCACCTGCTGTACAACAGCGGAAACACTCATTTCAGAGGACCCTCTACTCTGCTACCATCTGCACTTGGTGCTGCTTCATTCCAGTTTCTTAAGAGTTTTTCATTTTTGATGAAGTTTCAACAACTGTGGACATTTTCTAAACATTAGTTGCTTGACATTTTGATACCCATAAGTTCAAGATATTACCCTTGGATTTAAACTTCCCAGCCTCTATGGTTAAGTTCCCCCGCTAGTATGGAGTTGGACCCCATTTTGCCTCCAGAACAGCCTTAATTCTCCATGCAACAGATCCAAATATTCCTCCAAGATTTTGATCCACATGGGCGGGACAGCATCACGTAGTTGCTGCAGATTTGTTATCTGTTCATCTGTGACGCAAACATCTCACTCCACCATGTTCTCAAGCTCTTCGGTCCCACTGGGATATCTTGACTGCGGAGGTCGTCTCAATATCAGTGTTTCTTCTGGCTTCACCATCTCAAATTTAAGACGTTTTAAGACCATTATGAATTAAATTTAAGACCTGTGTTGCGACAGAAAAAAAAATAAATGGATGTAAAATAAACTAGCCAGCTACCCTAGCTATCAAGGGTATATTAGCAGCTAGTTACTGGTTCCCACAACCGCCTGGAGTCACAGAACGCAATGAAGATGTGTGTGTGAGGTTTGAAGTTTGAGTCGTGCGTGAGCAACTCAAACTTTAGCCTGGCAGAAAAGTCCTGTGAGAAAAGAAAAAAATAAAACAGAATATGCGAGATTAAAAAGTTCTGCCTCGACAAAATGTAAGACCTGTGATTAACGTTTCTAAGGCTAACTTGTATTTTTTTCAAAATGTATGCCAGACAATTTAAGGCCTTAATTCAACAATACATGAGTTGTATTGTTTAAGGGTGTGTGGACACTGACCCAGAATACAGTGAGCTCATAGTTAAAAGACGAAAAAAAAAATCGAGCTGAGGCGATTTAAGTTTTTTGACAAGGTGCATTGTATTGTTGGAAGGAGCCACCAGAAGGCGGCAAACTGTGGGCAGAAAGGGATGGACATTGATCAGCCATAATACCGAGAGTGAGTTAAATATTACATCTACCGAAATACTTAGGGACTGAATGTGTGCCAAAAATATCCTCTAAACCAGGGCTGTCAAAGTCCAGTCCTCAAGGGTCGGTGTCCTGCAACTTTTAGATGTGCCTCTGCTGCACCACACCTGAATAGAATAATTAGGTCATTAGCAAGGCTCTGGAGATCTGATCTACACAAGGAGGAGGTAATAAAGCCTTTTTATGCCAGTGTTTTGTACCTGTGGCATATCTAAAAACTGCAGGACAGTGGAACCTTGAGGACTGGAGTTTGACACCTGTGCTCTAAACCATTACACTACCAGTTTGGACCGTTGATATTACAGTTTTAGCGGCACCGTTTAAAAGGTGCTGCTAAAATTGGGCCTCAACTGACAAGCGAATGGTTTTCCAAGGTATTATTGCAAAATTTAAGCACCTATCAAAAGGAATAGAAGACCTAATTTTGGCACTGCTGACAAGTTATCCATCCATCCATTTTCTTCGGCTTATCCGGGGTCGGGTTGTGGGGGTAGCAGCTTCAGAAGGGAGGCCCAGACCTCCCTCTCCCCAACCACTTGTTCCAGCTCTTCTGGGGGAACCCCGAGACGTTCCCAGGCCAGCCGAGAGACATAGTCCCTCCAGCGTGTCCTGGGTCTTCCCCGGGGCCTCCTCCAGGTGGGACGTGAACACCTCACCAGGCAGGCATCCTGACCAGATGCCCGAGCCACCTCAACTGGCTCCTCTCGACGTGAAGGAGCAGCTGCTCTACTCTGAGTCCCTCCCGGATGACCGAGCTTCTCACCCTATCTCTAAGGGAGAGCCCAGACACCCTACGGAGAAAACCCATTTCAGATCCGCGATCTCATTCTTTCGGTCATGACCCAAAAAGCTCATGACCATAGATGAGGGTAGGAATGTAGATCGATCATATCTATTTATTTGTAGATGTGGATCGCTGTAACTTGGTAAGACTTGAAAATCAAGAGCTTCTCTTTTTAACTCAGCTCTCTCTTCACCACAATAGACCGGTACAGCGCCCGCTTCACAGCAGACGCTGTGCCAATCCGCCTGTCGATCTCCCGCTCCCTTCTTCCCTCATTCGTGAACAAGATCCCTAGATACTTAAACTCCTCCACTTGGGGAAGGACATCCACCCCGACCCAGAGAAGGCACTCTACCCTTTTCCGGCTCAAGACCATGGCCTCGGATTTGGAGGCGCTGATCCTCATCCCAAGTAAGTTATTCTTTTCTCATTTGACCCTTTTCCCCCATGCCAATCAAGCACATTGCTGTGTCAGCAAACCGGCTTCATAGAAAATTCATGCCATATTGTCCAGGGGAAGATGAGAGATCCAACAATGCGGATGACTTGAAGGCAGCTATCAAAGTAACCTGGGTTTGAAAACAAGCGAAAACTTAACAAGTTTGACATTTCACACGCTGCTTCCTTCTATTAATTCAATTTTATTTATTCTGATTCATAGAAGCATTTTTAGAAAATATAATTATTTTCCAGCAATTGAAATCAGATTAAAACCACCCGCCGGCGGATTTAAATACTCTTGAAGAAATGGGAGAGAGCTAAGTTCATGGTAACAAGTTTCTCAATCAACATCAGCATACACCAAAAAAAAAAAAAAAAAAAAAAAAACCCCCCAAAAAACAAACAGAAACAAAAAAAAAAGCATACTCACAAACACAGTTATCAAATATTCTATTATCATAAATTAAATCCTGATTGTGAACTAACAGCGGTACCACAATGGTTAGTGCATTTGATCTACATCTCATTAAAATAAATACAGTACAAACTCACTTTTAGTAATCACAGATTGTCAGTAAAAGGTAGGGGAAGGCGATGAGGAGACATCTTTTAACATTAAACGACTCGCACAAATGCATAAAACTCCCTTGAGCTTACTGGAGAACAAAACTACTGCGCACGTGTGTGTGTGTGTGTGTGTGTGTGTGGCAGAATCTTCTTGTTATGCGAGAGAAACCATAACGAGTGCAAGCAGTTAAGAAGAAGGTATACAGAACATGCACTTTCAGCAACAGATTGATGAAATGGCGAAGAATCCCCTTGATGAATCCGTTTTTCAGTTCGGGTCCGTAGGAGTGGGGTGTTAAAAGCTCGTCTCACTCCAGTTCTCCGTTCTCCAGTCTCTTCTTCCCAGCAGCGTCTTCTCCGTCCCCAGGTAATGTCATAATGCGCCTCCGTTACCACCTTCGTAACCTGCAGGAGAAAATGGAATGTGAGATGGAATAAAAGCTAGACTTATTGAATTGTATTGTTAAGGGATCAAATTATAGGCAACACAGAAAGGGTTCAGTTACAAAAGCAGAAGTTAATTTTCAAACTTTTTTTTTTTTTTTCCCCTCATCCATGCCTTCCATTAAAGCTGCACCAGCACACTGGTTGCAGCCTCAGAAGCTGTGGGAGCTCCAGCTCAGACGGTCGGTCCAGCTCAGACGGTCGGTCTCATTCACGGCAAAAGATCCTAATAGTTTAAGGTAAGAGTAAGCCCAGACATCTGGGCTTAAGGTATCACTGTGGGATGGCGAGAAACGTCATTTCGATTCCCTTGTATGTCTGGACATGTAAGAGGAATTGACAATAAAGTTGAAGGTTTTGATTTTGTGGTGCTTCACATCCAGATCTGGTGAAAGGTTACCAACTCCCGCTAATGAAGTACTTTCTTTCCCAAGGACTCACATTTAATGGGATGCATGACCATGACAATAAATAAAATGTTCATTTTTTTATTGCTCTGTTGAAAGTCTTTCCTCGGACAATGACAGTCTGACATTTAGAAACCTTGAGCTCGAGCCAAAATCGGCTCCCAGCTTTCTTCCTTCCCTCCAAAGCTTCTTAATTAAAGGACAGTTTTCTTTTGCGACGTCTTTGAGAGCAATTTTCCGCCTTTAGCAAGTGACATACAGGTTGATTAGGTTGGAATCGACTGGCTCGCCCATAATAAACACTATCCTCTCGTTAACACTGATGTCCTGTGTGTATAAAGTGTAACAATGTGTAAGCCTAAACATGATGTTGCACTGGAGTTTAAATCAGAGGGAATTAAGCAGATTTTGTAAAAAATAAAATAAAAAATCAAGCCCTGTCATATACATGAGGTAAATGTGTGGCTTCTCATGGGCTCCCATTTGTGTAGTTGATGCATACTGGGATTAATGTTGTACACTGTACAGTGCTATAATGTAGAAAAAAAAAGAGTAATTGCTCCATGTCACATTTTTACCCTCCAACTGACTTTCTGTGGACGAAAACTAAATGTTCTATTCACGGTCTTTGATTGTGTTAAGTCCAAATATTTAAAGCCGATTAAGTATCTGGACTGCTCCATGTTGGGCTACTCCAAGCATTTGACATGCTGAGGTGAGAGAATCTTCATAAATGCAGACTGAGAGTAGGAATAGCAAAATATGTAAGGTGATTTAGTGGGTTATTGCTGAAAAATTAACAAAATATCGCATGATATGGGTGGTGTTTCACTTTGCGAGGTCACAGCTCATAATTTTGTGATCTGAAACTTATATGACAACCTGACATATAAATTTGTATCAAACTATTTATGCCAAAGCAGCAGATGGAGACAATACTAGATTCAAGATGCTGATTTCTAATCACAGATTTTGTAAAGCTGAATCTCTAGGTTAGATTTTAGCCAATCCTGACGTCTGTTCAAGAATGAGCAAAAGAAAAAGTGCCCAGTATGAGCAATAAACCCCCTCCCCCCCCCAAAAAAAACATTAGAAACATCCCAAAGTTAGAGTTGTGTCTCTGATGACTGAACATCGACAAACATGCAAAAACTAAAATCCTCCAAGGTTTGGGACATCATAACTCAAAAAGTAAAAAAACCCCAAAGACCATATTAAATGTACAACTTTACAAGACACATTGAGGGACATTAACGTTTAAGGAGATCCATTCAAATGAAAAAAAAAAAAAAAGAATAAAAGTAGCTGTGTCCAACTGGATATTTTAAAAGACTTTGTGCTAGTTAATTTTTCTGTTGTTTGATGTGACTATAGAGTAGCTTCCATACGCCTCTCTGTGATTATGAATTATTTATATGGGGACCAGAGGTGATGTCACACTGTGTGTGTGTAAGAGAAAGAGCCCTGTCTGTGTGACACAGCTCTGCAGGTTAAAGAGGATTTTATAACTACTTTAAAACAAATACAAAATGATTAGAGTTAAAATAGAAAGTCTCTTGAATCAGCAGCTAGCATGCTGAGCTTATGCTACTACAGTGTGTATTTCCTGTCGACTGTTACAAGACAATTAGACTGCTGAAAGATGGTCATCTTCTCCCAACCCAGCAGGTCGGATTCACCTAAATGGTAAAACAAAGCAACATCACTTTTATACTTTTATATATTCGGCTTCCTGAAGAGAGAAAAAAAAAAGTAGCAGCCAGGAAAACTTGGTGTTTCATCTGCCTTCATTACTAAATGCTTCAACGAAGCTAAAAATAACTAACTTTGAATCTTCCTCCCTCAGTAGCAACTTCAACACCAAAGAGTGTTGTTGTTTGAGTGACCTGTTGGCAAGTTTCCAGATTGGATTAAAGATTGGGTTTTAAGTAAGAGAGGAAAATCAACAGTGCCTGAAGGCAGGCCGATTTCTTTCTCTATAAAGGAGCCTTTTCCCATCCATCGATATCACTCAAAATGTTTTTATTCTGGGTTTGCTTTCTTGAAAGAAATGTCAAAAAGCTTATTTTCCACCTTTCTACCAATCTAGAGTATGAGCTGATGTTTGACATTTTTAGGCTTGCATATCAAAGACTGGCTTTCTTTGCTCTTGCTTTCAGTGAGCGCTTAACATTTTAGACGTTTAGATAACGTAAAGGACAAGTCTGGGACAAACGCTGCCAGTCTCCCTTTGTTTCTTCAAGCGTCTGCGGGAATTTCAATTTAAAATTCCAAACGTTTGGAGACAAAGCCGTTTTCATCAGTCGGCTGTCTTCAGAGGAAAACCTAATGGTGACATTTTTTTACTTTCTTTTCACTAGGCAGACGTCGTGTCAAGTATTGATCTGCAACGGGAGAAATTGAGACCTCAGTGTAATAACTGAAGCAAATGATACGACTGCGCTGAATCTCTGATATGACGCATCATAGAGGGCGATCAGACCTTTTATACTTGAGATAATTAGCTCTAATACTACAAAGTCAAGGATGCGCAACCACACTGTGATGAAGATTTCTGTAGCAGAATTTTAAGATGCACCGCTCTGGATTACAAGGGTAATTGGCAGTGGGTTTCGCCT
Source organism: Alfaro cultratus (assembly GCA_903066825.1). Taxonomy (NCBI): domain Eukaryota; kingdom Metazoa; phylum Chordata; class Actinopteri; order Cyprinodontiformes; family Poeciliidae; genus Alfaro; species Alfaro cultratus. Next base: position 32,111 of record CAEFZX010018533.1, on the reverse strand, counting down.
CGTCATTAGCATTCTTTCAGTTCCAGCAACCCCGAGGTCGACTCCTTCAGCACCGCGCTGCTTAGAGTGGAAAATGATAATGAATCAGCTAAACTCGTCTGGCAATTATCACAATAATGGAACCAAGGAAAAGAATTAAGCATGAGAAAAAAAAAGGCGGAAATGAGGAAGCTGTCGTCTGTTTTTTCGCCGAAGGCTGCCAACAGAAGTGAGACATGCCTGGAAATTAGCCAGATTATCCCTTTAAATGATATTCTGTGGTCTCTTACTTTGATCAATCATTTATAAAGCGACTGCACAGCCTTGCTTTTAATGTGCAGGGTACGACTTGTACGTGAGGGGCTGGATAAAAACGAGGTTGAGCAAAAATAGCAAACATTGAAAAGTGAAAAAAAAAAAGACAATTTCTTGTCAAAAACACATGCGATGTAAAATTGGGTGGAGGGTAATTAGTGGTCAAACCACATGCATCAGAAAGGGAATGGAGCAGATACATACACCCAGTCCCAGCAGAGAAGTCCAGGGATCTGTTTCTGTGCTGGGGGAAGGTGGGCTTTTTCACAGGGAATCTGCGATCTGAGGACCTCTCCGGATCAGAGGGTATGTCCCTTTCCATGCCTGAGAGGGGAAATGTCAGGAGACATACACAAAGTGGGGTGTGGGAATTAAAATAAAGAAAAGGAAGCAATAAAGGTGGTGGAGGTGGTGGAAGCGATAAGATGTCAGCACAGGCTAAAGGGTTGGAAGAACACAAAATAACAGACCCATGCTGAGTTCATTAGGTATAGAAATGAAAGTAAAAAAAAAGACATGATGATATTGTTTTGAACGAAAGTAGAGAGAGATGCATTTTTACTCCAGCATGCACTCTACAGCAGGGGGCCCGAAACAGACCATGTCAGAGGAGCAGTACCTATGTCAAATGAGTTGGACTTCCTGGGGTGATGGGATGTTTTGGGGAATCCATTATGATCTGCTTCCTCATCTGCGGGTGTATACGGAGGGGGGTCATCATCATTATTCACCACATTCTGCCCAAATGGTTTACTAGCTTCATTTAAGAACAGGATTTTTCTGTACGAGTAGAAATGAAGCTGTTAAACCAGAAAAATCTGACTTCTGCTGATTGGGATAAGGAGAATGTCTGAAAGTCGAATTAATAATAACAATACGAAGTACAGATGAAGTAAGAATAGACATTCAAAAATTCATTCGAATCACCTCAGTTAAATATGTGGACATTTAACGGTGATCATTTTTCAAAAACACTTAATTTGATACACAGGACCTGCTCTCAACTTCTGTGGATTTTTAAAAATAATATATATACTAGGATGTAGCAACAAAATAAACAGTAAGGTGTATACAGCTGCCAATATCTAATTTTAAAACCAGTCAAACTAAAATGAGTTTTAGTTTGAAAAACAATGAGTGCTGTTGTAATGACAGAGTCAACATGGCTGTGTCTAAATTGTTCACTCCTTAGTGAAGATTATTAGAGAACCATTTTCTAAAAACGATATTAAAACTGTCAAATCTAGACAATAAACATGTTCTAAGGTACTATATAATTTACAAAGTAAAGAGAAAGGAGAAGTGTAGTGACTCGATCAATGTAGGAAGTTATTTTTTTTCTGGTGCTCAACCTATTTAACAACGTCCAGTCTGAGTCTCAGACCACGGGGAGCTGTTGATCTGCAACATTTAGGTACATCCCTGGTCCAACATATCTGATTTAGCATACTTAGACATACTTAGTAGATTCAGGTGTTTTGAAGACACATTGAAAGTTGCAGGACGCCGGGCCTTGAGGACCTGAAGTTTGAGACCTCTGGTTTGGAGACTAAGTTTAGTCTGAAATCTAAGATTTGAGTCCCAATCTCTGGCTACGACCATGTGACAGCATTTTAATAATACCGTGGCTGATGATGGTGGGATCGGCATTCTCTAAGCCAGGCTTCACAGAGACCATAGGGCTCCTCGTCTCGCTGCTCACGTTGTCTTCAGACGCTGTCCGAGCCGGAGGCGGACTCTTCCGGTCGTTGTTCTGTTCTTCAAGACTCGCGGGAGTTTTCGGTGAAGTCTTGGTCTTTTCTGGAGAGGTCTTGTCTCTCTGGAGGTCTACGCTGGGCTAGCAGCAGAGGACAGCACATGTTTATTCCATTTTTCATGTCAATTGGCCTGCAGCAGAAAAAAACCCTATTTATTTACCACATACCTTTTTGGGAATAAGAGGACGCTGTCCCTCTGGTCCTCGCCCTCTCTGTGTCTCTTCCTGCAGTCTCTCGCTCTGCTCTTCTCCCTCTGGCATTCCTGCCTCTTCTGTTAACAAAACCACAGGAAACTCCATCAACTCCGTGATCAATCAAAACTTTGTTTCTGATTCAAAACCAAAAGCCCTAAAGCAGAAACTCAGAGAGCGCAAAGATGCAGACTTTACGGGTTCCGAGACGTGAGCCAGGGCTGAAGAAAAGAAACGCCGAAGTAAAAACAAACCACCTGTAACTAAAGATCAGAATGCTGCTGCATTTTCAAAAGACAAACAAGTTATTCCATCCACAAAAGCCAAAAATTTGTGTATTTCTGTTGCTCATTAATAATTACATTTTGCTATTTGACATTCCAATCTGCAGTGGAGGTTGCAGCCAATAAACCGCCAATAGTCCTCGACTTTGACTCTGTGAATCTGGAGAACATCATCATGTCTGAATCATTAAATCACTTCATTGTACTCCACCACATTTTTACTCTATCTATCTACCAGCTCATTCATTTAAAACATTCTCAAACAATTCTGACGAGACATAGTTCCCAGACGAAGCCTCTACGTTTAGACCTGACAGCTTTTCTTCGTGGCTATGCTATAGGTAAATCGGATTGTCTAACAAGGTTGTTCTGCACGTTAAAGTTCACATTTCAACCAGTTTGAAACTGTGAGGTATGCAGAGCCTTGAGTCCTTTGAACTCTTTGCATCCACATGGTTTGAATTTGAATCACTTCAAACGAACCGGCAGACTGGAGTTTGATTTTTTCTTTAGTCTGCATCAGAGTTTGATTGTGCATTCACACCTCCCCAAACAACCTGGACTTTGTAGGCAAACAAACAAGAGTTAGATTAAAGTGTACTAAGCAGGGTTGTTGTGAATGCACCCTTAACGTGTAAAGCTGTAATTGCAGTTAAAATGATTCCAGAAAAGGAAGGCTAAATACAAATGGATGAAACATTTGTATTTACTTTTTTGACTTTTTTTATTTTATTTTTTTTCCAAAAATACTTTACAATCAGGCCCTTCCTTCTGGGCATCTATCAGAAATCACACTTTTGCAAGACACTGCATACCACAGAGGCTTTCCAGTCTCCAGTAATGTGTCTGCTGACAGATCAAACTATTTACTGTAGAAGTTGCAGTACCTGAACTGTCCTGCAGATGTCTCTGCCTTATCACAGCCAGATTGGGCTTGGTGCTGTGCGGAGGCGGCTCCAGCCTGGCGCTGCCAACGGCGCTGCTCTGGACGTCTTCTCCCGCCTCGGTCCACGACTCAGTCAGTGGGACGATCCTCTCCTGCCTGGCCGTCTCCATCTGCCTGTCCGTCTGGTGTTTGGAGGACGCCACATGTCCGTTACTCCGCGGATCTGTCAGGGCGTCCGAGATGGCGTTTGATCCGTCAGCGCTGTGCTGCGACGACTCTTTGATGTCGCAGGTGCTGCTGCTGTCAGAGTCCTCTATTTCCGCCCCAATGCAGCTGTACACCATGCTGACCAGATCTGTGGACTGCAGCACAGGGGAAGGCCGCACGCAGAATCCCAATTAGTCCGAATCAGATAAATGTTTGCATTGTTCTCACCCGCAACTCTGCTTTTTGTTTTGTGGACGTCCTGGAAAGATTCTGTTGACAACCGAATGCCTATTATGATTCCAAATATCTAATTACTGGAAGATTTCTAAGTTAATCTGACAGGAAAAACTGCTAGTAAGAGTCGGAGCAGACATTTTGGTTCTGTAAGAGTGTGCAGCAGAGATTTAAAATAAGCCTTAATGTCTATGTTTCACACAAGAAGCTGTACAAATCCCAGACATAAAAACGCTGGGAATAGCAGGTGGTGGGCACAGCAGGCAGCTCTGCTCTGTCATCACATGGGACTACAGAGGTGGGAGCAGGGTGCTCATAAACTGACATCTTGATTATAAAGCAAACTTTAAAGCCTAGCTTTTATTGTTCTTTACATTCCTTCTTTAATCATGCAATAATCTTCGAAGCGCCAACTATTCTTGAAATCTGATTGGCTACTCTGCCTAGCCTTCCCCACCTTATATGTTAGCTTGCTCATATCCATCTACATAAGTAGATGACAGAATTGCTCCTTTTTTACAACCGCCATAAATTATTTTGTTGCCGTTGATTATTTCAAGTTTATAGTTTAAAAAAAGGACATTACATATCAATTAACATTTACATGTTATACATGAGATTATAGCCAAGTGGCTAATTTCCATCCCTAGTTCCATTGGCAAGTTGATGTACTGTATACGGCAGACGAAAAAGCAGCCTCAGGCTACTACACAAAAAAACATTCTTCATAAAGAATAAAAGGGATTAATTAAACAGTTATTTGCAATTTGTAGTTTATAAGGGTGTGGTAAGTTTGACTTTAAGTTGATAAGTTGAATAGAGTTAGCATAGCAGTGCTAAAAACAGAGTTGTATACAGAAAAGCAGCCTCAGACTGCCGTACAAAAAAACCTCTTTACTATCAAGAAAATAATATTAAACAGTTATTTACAATTCGTAGTCTACAATGGTTCAATAATAGTGACTTTAAATTGATAATTTAGCTCGAGTTAGCAAAACGCCGCTAAAAACTTGTATACAGAGTTGTATACAGAAAAGCGGTCTCTGACTACTGCACCAAATAAAACCTCTTCATACCGGAGAAAAGGAAGTTTTTAAACAGTTATTTGCAATTTTTTGTCATCTATAATGGTTAAATAACTTTGACTTTAAGTTGATAAGTTGAATAGAGTTAGCAAAGCGGCGCTATAAATTTTGTTATAAGCTATGCTTAGCTAAACAGGTTTATTGTGTGACCTGAAAAATTTGCTTGTGCCCTAATCCACTCTTTTGGTGTGTTAAACTGAGCCATATCTTTTGGGTAAATAAATAGTTTTGTTTTTCCAGTTTTGCAAGACAATTAGATGAAATTGCAATTTTAGTGTGCCATCCTTCTCCCATTTGTGCCCCTGTAGAAGGGGCATAAAGTGTAGAAAAAATAATCTAGACATGTCTGAGTGTAACTGTTGAAAGAACTAAGATAATAACAACAAAGGTCATGTCATTATTTTTAATGCTGCTACCTGCTGTTGCGCCATTCGGCTACAGAATAATTTGTTTTTAAAACTGAGCACACAGACCCACTTTCAAGGATGCCCGGCTCGGTCTCGCAACTAATCAAAAGCAGACAGCGCGTCGACAGCTGCTGGCTCCCAGGGACGATCCGTTACTCTGTACCTGTCTTTGGATGGAGCAGGGGGTGCTGGCGGCCCTCAGTCCAGGAGCAGGTGCGCCCTGAGCTGGCCGAGGTGAGGACAGGGTCCCGTTTGCTCCCGGAACGGCGCTTTCTGGCCTCCCGGTGTCTTTAGGGTGCTGAATCATGGAGTAGACGTTCTCTGAGGCGCATCTGGAAACACACAAGGCCTTAGTGGTAACCTGACAGCTGAGGTAAAAATATGTTGATCACTGGCTCTGATGCAGCTAACGATTAGCCTAGTGATCGATTTTTATGTAGATCATTTTGACGATTAATCAATTAATCTATTAATCGGATGAAACAATTTCCGCTTAAGTTCATTTTACACAATACTAGAAATGCAAATAATAATTTGGTTGACTTTTTAAATAAGAAAATAAACATTTTATTGCCTAAAAGGCAGCAACAGTAATACTATTGTGTATACTTGATCATTTGTAGCAAAGCGTGAATCTGCAGCTAATCTTCTCGACTCTGCATAAATACAGTGTATGACTGACCTGCCGACTATTTTTTGATTAAATTAATAACAGCTGTATAGCAAAAAAATCTTAACAGGATTTATTTTTGACCAAAATTTGGACCAGGTGAGGCTAAAACTACCACTTAAGGAATTCCAGGCAGAACATATTTACAGACATAAAGATTGTCATCTTGAAATGAAAAATGTTAACATAACAGTTTTGGCTCAACATTGCTCTGAGGGTGCTAATGTTTTAGCAAATGGCACATTTTAGAGTCTGAATACTCCAGCTAGCGATTAATCAATCGCTAAATTAGTTGATGATTATAAATCATGATTATTCAGTTTAACTGTTTCAGCTCTACCTGACTTGTTTTCAAATTGCCTTATACCTTTGCAGTTTAAATAATATAGTAAAATCAGTTTATTTTTTTTAAATCAGTTTATAATATTTGACAGAATAAACACTGTTTGAGTCAGAAAGTTAAAAACCATCATAGTTATAAGGAAGGTTAATGTTTTGGGCTTTTAATGATTCACAACCTTTTTTTTTTAATTTCAGGGTCAACCGGTCATATAATACTACTACTACTACTACTAATAATAATAATAAATTATTTTTTAATCAATATTTGGCAAAACAACTTTGAACTTATTGTGAATTTTCTCTGTTGTCTGACATATATGAGGCTTTTAAGCTTACAATAGAGTTGAGGTTAAGTCATTCATCCAAATCCAGCTCTATTGTTTGGTTAGTTGATCTTCGTCATGTTTGACCTCTGATCTTTGCCCCAGTTTTACCCACCATCACAGCAGATACAAGAAGTATGACGACCTTCATGCCATAAAAACCTTCACAAAAGTTGTTGCAAGAAACATTTAAAAAAAAAAAAGCCATCGTGAAATTGAAGAGAAGACTGAGCGAAAGCAGCAATAAACATCCCGTCTACCAAATTATTATCCGGCATTAAACAACATCACCTGTTTTTGAAGACAAATTAATAAGGGCTGGCCTTCGAGTGAGCGAACCTCTTTAATTCTCCCTCTGATTAGTTCGGAAGTTTATGTAATGTGTTTTCACTTCTCAATAGAAGTGTTGTTTACCGGCAGAGCTAACGGCGTGACCGGTATTCTAAGCAGACATGTGAGCAGAAAAACAAACCGGAGCCTTCATCAGGTGTCACCTTTTCCTTCCTTGATCCTTCCTTCATAGTTTAATAAGCGAGATCCTACTGAGTGCTGCCCTCAGCTCTCTTCTCAGAGAGGGTAACGATAAATATATATATATAAAAAAAAAAATTGTTTGCCGGCTCGTATTTTATCCATTTGGCAATACGCCGTAGTTTTAAAAAGTCGAGGAGTAAATAAGACCTGCCTGAACGTACAGAGAGCCTTAAATTCAAAGCGAAAACAGCTGAAGACAAGGAAACATTTCCCTCCGCTGAAATATTTATGAATAGTAAGCGCTGCGAATGCATGCAGCTGGCTTCATTTAGCAGCCATCACAATCCGCAGCTTAAACGTCGCCTGCTCCGACGCGGCTTACTCACTCAGACTCCTGGTTGGAGAAGGTGGAGTTGCGGTTCTTGCGGAAGCCGGAGAAAATCGACAGTACGCTGCGCCTCTTCTTTCTCCTGAGTGATTGGGCCTGATGGAGGGATGACAGCTGACTGAAGGAAGAGGGATATAAAAAAAAGACAGAAGAAATGTGAATGCTGGAGAGACGATTGGAAGAGTAAAGTTAGGTGGAATGGTTTTTTTGGGGGGGGGGGAGTTGCAATAATAAAACCTGTGAGGAAAAAAAAAGTATTCAGACAACACAGTCATAAATTTTTATGTATTTTCTCAAAATCTTTAGTGCAAACAGCCTCCATAGTAAAACACGGCGGTGGCAGGGTAATGCTGTTGGAAAGTTACTTTCAGCAAGAAGAGGGAATCTGTTTTGATGTAAAGATGAAATAAACTAAACAAAATGTAAACATGAAGAAAATCTGTAAAAAAATTTTTTTACAAAAGTTGCAAAGGATTTGAGACTATGTGGAGGAGGTTCATCACCTGAGGCAAAATGGAATGACCTAGTTAAAGTTTACGCCTAAATCTAACTGAAACCTGCAGCAACACTTTAAAATACGTTCTTTGTAGAAATTCTCCATCTAATCTGATAGCTTGAGATGTTTCTCAGTTGCTTTTTTTTAAAATTACAAACCATGGTTCATTTTCTTCACCACTTTGCTCTAAGAAAAATACATTCAAGCTTTTCTTGTTGTAAAGTAGCGAAACATGGAAAGAGGATGAGCTGATTATAAATGTAATATCAACATAGAAGTGTTTGACACTCAAGAGTTGCACAGATTTTGAATGAAAGGTTTATAAAAGGATTATGTTGCACACAAATGTATTATTACTGGATCAGAAAAAAAGTTTTTGCTGAAATAAGCGTGAGGGACGGATGAAGCTGACTGTGCCTCCAATCTAAACGCTTCCATGTGTAAATACTCAAATCAAATCAGGCTAAATGTGACAGATATTGAAGACATTTGGTTATTTTGGTGAAAAAATAAAAATAAAATAAAGACCCAATTCTTGCAAATCGTAGACATTTGTTGCTGGAGCGGGACAAGCCAGAGCGAGCAGCTTTCCGTCTACAAGCCGCGATTAAGGCGCCCGCCATTTTTCTGGAAGTTCTCAGTCTGGTGTGTTTCCGCCGTTGCTCCAGTGCGTCTGATTTAAAGTGACGGACCATTAAACAGCCGCCAGCGATCTCGATGACTTGCTGAGGGACTAATTTAATCATTTAAATCGTCTGTGATGGAGCAGAAAAACATCTAAAACACGCAGGAAGGCGAGCGCAGGTCTGGAACGGGGATAAACTGTGACACTGATTTCCTTCTCAGTCATTTCATGAAAGTTGCTGGCTTAGAAATATATAGCTTTGTGATTTATCCACCAACTATTGAGCAGATTGTTAAAGGACCAGGATCATTTAGGAATATGGTGGCGATACCGACATTGATTTTATTCTGCTGATGGAAAATACTCCATGTAAGGTCTGATGTAAAACAGAAGATGTGAAACTGTGGAAAAGAACATCATGCCCCGTTTTAAGATAAATGACGCGGTTGGCCTTTTTCTATCCCATGAGATTTTGAGCAGAATTCTAGCAGGTTCTGCTTAAAAAAAAATAATAGGATGAAATGGTTATTGTGTAATCTAGCTGAATAATAATCCAAAACCTATGATCAAAACCAAACTTTTTCACCAAATCCAAAATCGACTTCTTCCATGGCAATCATTGTCCATAAACTAAGGTTTTTGAAAAGAAACAAAACAGAAGAAAAACTGTGGGGTGAGGTGAAGAGAAAAGACCATCCATACTTTAAAGATGACTCTCTCTGTATATTTTAACCTTTGACAATATTAGAAAAAGTCCAACCAGCAGTTTTAAGTGTGAAGTGTAAGCAGCAGGGTTATCAACAGCTGTGGTTTGTAAGAAAAAAAGCAAAGAAAAAAAGAAATCTCAGTGTTTATGTTTTTCTTTTAGTGAGAAAATCAATTCAAAAGTTTTGATTTCTATCTTAAGACATGCTAGAAAAATCTGCTACACACACAGCTAATGAGTTAGCTCGTTCTCCTCATGCAACATGTATTTGTGTGTCCAGCTAAAGAAATCTGAAAACTCTCGTCTTTTTGATCATTTTGACTTGGGAAGTAATAATCTCGTCTTTTAAGGCATAAAAGACCATCCTTATGAGATGCTCTGCAGAGCTGGGCTGTAAAACTGAACAGCGATCTGTTGATTCTCCCCTAAAGCAATGACCTTCGCGTAGATGCAGTCATCACTGGTTTGATCGATTTGCTGGAAGCTCATGCTCGCAGTGAATCAACAAGTTTTGCGGCCACGGCTGGATTCACAGACTTGATGGTTTGCACCGCGGCCTCTTTGATGCCACAACTCGACCTTTCAGTGTAACATCTGGAGCTAGCCGCCGCGCCTCTGGTACGGCGTCACTTTGCCACAAATGGAGGCAAAGTCACGTTTTTACTACGTAAAAATTAGTTGCACATTTCCCACAGTGGAGTTTCAGAGCAGAAAATAATAATATTAAATAGAAAATAATAGTTATATACATAAGGATTTGGGTTTTTACAATAAAAGAAATCAACATTTTAGTCTGTATTTCCATGAATTTACACATAAAACTGATACCTATAGCTCAGAAGATGACATTATTAACGTTGGGCTGATATATTGGAACAGACAAATGGATGAGAGTCTATATGAGATTAGGGCTGCATCTAACTATTATTTTATTAATCGATTATTCCGTTGATTAATTGATTAATCAGATTTAAAAATTGTCACTCTACAGATTTTTCATTTAATACAGCACTGTGTTTGCGATCATTTGTAGCAAAGATTGCATCTGCAGTATTTTGCTCTTTCAGCAAATGTCCTTTCATAGAGTCTCGATATTCAAGTTAACGATTAATCGATTACTAAATCAGTTGAAGGTTATTTCAATCATCAATTAATCACTATTAATACCATTAATTGTTCCTGTTCTACAAGAAATTCTTTGCTTCCAAAAACTGCTTCAAATCTCTGACCTGCCGACATCCCCAAAAAACCCATTTGCATTCTTGTTCTGTGATGCTTTCAGCACAACCTCTTTCACTCGATGCTTATTTTTGTTCATTGATTCTCCTCTTCAGGAGCTAAAATGAATACTCTCTGTGGGTTGAAGTGCGGAGAGTAAGTGTGGTGTTGTTTTGGCAGTGGGTGTGTTGGGTCATTATCTTGCACCACAATGAAATCTCTGCTGGTTTTGTTGCATTTTTCTTTCAACGGGCAAATAACAATTTTCTTTAACATTCCAAGATTGTTTTTCTATAAAGATCATTGAACCTGTTCCAGAAGAAGACACGCAAACTCAAACCCTCGAGGGCCGGCATCCTGCAAGTTTTAGTTCTCTCCCTGGCGGCAGCAACGACCTTTTCAGCATGTCAATGTTCTTCTCAGGCCTTCTACTGAGCCATCATTGGATCCAGGTGGGTTAAACCAGGGGAGAACTAAAACATGCAGGATGCCGGCCCTCAAGGACCCACTTTGGGCACCACCCCATTAGGGGATTTATTAAAAGCTCTCGCAATGTCTCTGCTGTCAGCTGCTAAATTTGCTCCTCGGTCAAACAGTTTGACAGATTTTCCAAAACGGTTGTTCTGCTTTTTTTTTTCAGTGCTTGTATAAAAAGGTCTGATTGATTTTCCATCTTCACGAATGCTCGACTTTCATCCATGGGCAGCTGTCTAATTTTTAATGTTAGTTACACCTGTTATTATGAAAGATGTCTTCAGCGCCACGAACTGACAGTGTAATTTCAGCAATATGTCTCAGAGACATATTGAAGTACTTTTGCCCTTGAAGAGTTACAAATGATGCCATCCTTTTTTTTTTTAAGTTGTCTAGATCAGGGGTGGCGAACTCCAGGCCTCGAGAGCCGGCCTCCTGCAACCTTTAGATGTATCTCTACTTCAACACACCTGATTCAAATAATGAGATCTTGACTGCACTTGAGAGGTGATTCAGCTGTTGGATTCAAGTGTGTTGGACCAGGGAGACATCTAAGAGTTGCAGGACACCGGCTCTTGAGGCCTGGAGTTCGCCACCCCTGGTCTAGATGTATAAACCTGGAAAAAAACGTCTCGTCTACAGGCTAAAAACTGAAAACCCAGCCTCAGTGTTCCTCTGCATGTGAAAGGGGGAATGCAAGAAGTTCTTAAAAAGCTACGCATACACAGAGCAGTAAATGATTCTCCTTTCTATTGCAAATTGATTGATTTTGTGTCCATGTGATAAAGGAGCGCATGCAGAGGCAGTCCCAGCCTGTTAGGCGAATAATTAATTGAGCGTACTGTACTGTTTTGATAACTAGGATCAGTCGGACTGAATGTGTGATTGAATTGAATTGACTGGGGTGACATAAATAAACTGAAATGAATTGAGTTAAAAAAGTGAAGTGTAGTCTGATTCAATGTGAAACAGTGAGGGGGAAAAAACTATTTTTTTTTACAGTTTCTGCAAAAATACTTTTAACTTTATCAACTTAGTCTGTTAGAAACCCTAAAGCAGCTAGTAGGACAGTAGCTAATTTAAAAGAAAAATTATTTTTGCGTCAGTCTAGCATAAAAATGAGTCAGCTACTGATCTTAGCTGCTTTGAAAATTACATTTCTCAGTTAGTTTAGTGCCTAGGTAACTTGACTGACCCCACCTGTCAGGCAGAACTCTCTTGCTGTAGAAATCTGGAAGTCCGTCCTCCAGCATACTGACTCCTCCATTCTCAGAGCAATGCTGCACACACACAAATACACACACACACACAAATAACAAGAAGGAAAACAACAAATGATCAGTCTGCCAAGTCCACAAGAAGCGGAAAGGATAACAAAAAGGTGCGATCGTTTCAAAAGGCTGGCTGGCGGATCTGAATCCGAAGCCAGCAGAAGTCCGTCTGTAAAACACCTCCTTTAACACGCCGCCCCAAATAAATTTGCACCGATTTAGAAATGAGCTTTGAAAGAGACCAAACAAACAAACTGCTCAGCTTGTTGATGCCCCGCGGTCTCCCGGGGAGACGGCGGTTCGCTATTAACATTTGAGTCACAGAGACACATGTGGCAGCTTCCTACTTTGAAAGGAACGTATTTTTGGAAGGTGCCTCTGGCAGCAAACACAAAATGAATACCAAAAGTTCACACGTAGAAAAGGAGAGAAGGAAAAGAAAAATCCCTCAAAGTTGCACGTGTTGGAATTACGGTTGAATCGCTGTCACCTTTATGCTGCGATGTGAGTTCGAAAACAAACAAAGGGAACTATCCGTCAAACCTTTAGAAAACATCAACATGTTTTTTTCTACCAAAATATCCCCAATAATCATAAACATGCTTTGAGCAGCATGACGCTGCCACCACCATGTTTTACTGTGGCGATGGCACACAGACAGTGTTTTGAATGTAGACTAAAAAGTTACATTTTGGTCTAATTTAACCACAGCAACATGTTTGCTGTGTCCTCTGTATGTGGCTTGTAGAAAACTTTTGAGAGAAATTATTACAGTGCCTATAAAAAGTATTCACCCCTTTGGATGTCACAGCCTTTTTGTTGCTTTTGCAAATCAATCAACAAAATTGGGCTTTTTTAACAAACAAAAAGCTAATCCTACAAAATAATAACAATTAAATCAAATTATTTCCACAAAATCAGTGATTGTGTTACTATTCACCCCCTTCAAGTCACTATTTAGTAGATGCGTCTTTGGCTGCAGCCCCAGCTTGGAGTCTGTGTGGAGCGATTTGCACATCTGGATGCTGCAATTTTACTCCATCCTTCCTCGCAAAACTGCTCAAGCTCTATCAAGTTGAGTGGGGATCAGTTGTGAACTGGGCTTTGGCTAGGCCACTTCTGAGCATCCACCTTCTTCTCTTCAAACCATTTACCGTAGTTGGACGCTTCGGGTTTGCTCTCTTGCTGCAAAATAAATGTTCTCTGAAGTCTGTTAGGAAAATTCTGTTATCATTATTACATTAGTAGTTTTACTCTGTTTAAATTGTTACCATATGTTGTTAAGAGACAGTTAATCTTTCTTTAACTTCAAACATGTTTGTTTGAAGTCCTTAGGGGTAAAGGTGTCTCTGTTTAGATAAACATGCTCTACTTTGAAGAGACTTCCTCAGGTCGTAAAACTGTCTGTATGTAGAATGATAGCTTTTGTACTTCCTTTTGTTATCTGTAGAATAGCCCTTTCGACACCTTTCGACATTCCTTTCTCTCTCTCTTTGTAATAAAAAGATTAGTTCTGATGCAGAGAGTCAGAACACATGGTAGACTCCTTGAGATCTGCTGTGTCTTCTCCTTTTGCAAAAGATCTGAGTGAAAACTAATGACTGTTTCTGTGGTTCTTCTTATACATGTTTTAAAATTCCTAACATTTCGTAGTTCTGTTGCAGATGGAAACAGATTGTTTTGCTGCACTCATTTTACCTTCTACCTTTACAAGCCTCTGAAATCCAGGCAATGTTCAGACACTCTGGGTTTTTTTGCACCCATCCCCTGACTTACACTTATTTGCTTGGAGTGGCTGATCAACCACTGAATGCACCTTCCACAACCAGGTGACTTTATAGTCACAGTCTCATTTGATCTCCACTACTGGCACCAGTTGAAAGGACCTCTGTTCAATTAGGCCAGTCACTCCTAATTACAAAAAGGGGGCAAATGTTTATGTAATCACCTGTTTATGTTTCATATATCATTATCTTGTAGAAATCTGTTTTCACTTGGACACTGAAAGATTTTATTTGTAAATTGTTTTTCAAAAAAGGCCAAATTGACTGTTTTGCAACAGCAATTAAAAGAGTAAAGCATCCAAAGGAGGGTGAATACTAATATAGAGACACTGGATGGGCGTCCTTTCCCTTCTTCTCGCCACAAATGCCACAAATTTTCCACAAATGCCAAATTTATAGAGTTCACAACTAACATTTGCCGTATGGTCCGATTCTCCCACCTCGATGTGACATGACAGGTCGGAGCGGAGCTCTACGAGATGTTCAAGTTCTTCGATAACCCAGCCCTTCTTCACAGCTTTATCCCTGACCCGTCTGCTGGGTTTCTCTGTCTTTGCGATGCTGTTTGATTGCTAATGTTCTCAAACAAACCTCAGAGAGATTCACAGAACGGATCTTTTACTCATTGGAATTCTACACACTTTTGATATTTTTAGGAACCATTTTCCCTCCGATTATTAATCACACTCTACTTTGTGTTTGTATATCAGAAGAACAACAACAAACACAAAACAACACTTTCAGCTTGTGATGGTAACATGACAAATTCTACAAACGTTTAACGGGAGGGGAGTGATTATTTTTTCCACATGTTGCGTAAGACGAGTCTACTCACAGATTCGGGAGGAATGTGCGCGGCTCTGTGTCGTCGAGGCGGGCGTGGCCGGACGTGGGTCACGTGACGCAGAGGCGAGCCGTTGGTGGGGAGAGTGGAAAGGCACTCCCAAGATGCCGAGTGAGTGAGAGATGCCGAGAGGGAAGGAGCGGAGGGAGTGGGAGAGGGACTGGGCTCGTCACCTAAACCTGGGAGACAGGAATTAATTGGGACAGAGATCTCTCCATCCTGTCGCGTTTGACCTGCAGCACATTAATCAAATATTCCTCCGCTTCCGCTTCAGTCTCCTTTGAGCTCAGCTGTGTGTGGCATCGAAAGCAAGCTGGAACAGAGGCAGAAGACTCACTCATTCTGGTGGAGACGGGACGGATCCTTCTGGTTCTGGAGCTCCGCTTTTTGATCGCCATGGTATCCTTCACCAAGGAAGATGACACGATATAAGTACAGAGCATTGCAAAAATGTGCATTATCCTTGAGCTTTCTGGCTCGCATGAACAGCATGAGGTGTGGTGTAAATATAACACAGTATCCACTTAAGACATAGTGGTGAGAGCATCATGCTGTGGGATAATGCATCAAAGCTGGAGACGCTAGGAAGACACCTGAATACAAATGCCCAACACACTATAAATTCCAACTTAAGTTTTCATTTGTAACAAAAATGTAAAGGAATATAATTGCAAGGCAATAAGTGTTTGCAATGCATAAAAAAATGCAACTGATTGATATTGGAAATCGGTCTGATATCAGCCAAATAAAGAGTATCACATGGGAACAATTTCTTGATATAAGTGAAATAATCTTCCAGAGGAACTAGTACTTTTCTTAATCCATATTAAAGATTTATTGACTTAAAACAATAATTAAATTCTTGTTTGACTTAAAACAAGGAAAATCTTAAAATTTTCCTGCTAAAAATTTACTTGTAAGTTGGTTTTGTCTTATTTCAACCTTTTTAAGATATTTGGACTTGAAAATAGACAAATATCTGGTAGGATGTTGTACTTTTGCAGTGTACAATCACAGGTAGAAGTGTTCTGCCCCAGCATTTTAATCCAGCAGTGCTTGACTCCCGAAAGTAGACCCATTGGTTCATAATAAATGGGTCGGATTTTCTCATATCTATTGTTGTTGAGCATTATCACTTGATCAAGTCTTTGATAACATTCCACGCTATAAAATACGTAATAGACGTCTATGATTCATGCTGATATCCCATCGCTTCATCATCGGTATCGGCCAACACTCAAAGCTGTGATATAGGTATCGCATCGGAATTTTAAAAAGTTGCATCAGGACACTCCTAATTTAAACCAAAGTGTAAAATTTTGGATGGGTGTGGGATCTATGTTAAAATCTTCATCGATATCATGCCAGAAAGACAACTTTCCATCATACCGTCACGTTTAGCAAACACTTACTATTCCAAGGTTCACTCCAAAGTCCTCATCGGGGAAATCCAGCGATTCAACAAGTCTCGAATGTCTGACGGATCGTCTACCCGTCCCGACATCATCCCAGCGCTTTGCCTGAGAGACCTGTCGCAGCTGATGCAACACACACACACACACACACACGCACACACACACACGCACACACACACACACGCACACACACACACACACACATCAACAGCACCGTCATTCAAGTGCTCACATCAATCAAACTACTGTCCTTAAATGCGGTGTCCTAGGAGAGGTGGGTCTGTCCTCTCTGTGTGTCAGGTTCACAAACAGAACAAAAGGGCGATTTGGTTTGGAAAGCCTGAGACAAACATGAATTACACTCAATTTCTTGATCATCAAAGCAGAGCGAGGGAGGATAGAGGACAGGCTGGCACTGCAGCAAAACACAGCGAGGAGAATGAGACATAACAGTGGCGACAGTGAACAGAATGTAAAGCAGAGCCGCCGGGCGGCGATGCTGTTCGAAGCCTTTCCTGGTCCACTTTTCAGCAGAGTTCATTTCAAAGATTACATTATGTAAAGATTGGATCCTGCAGCATCAGATGATAAAGTTAACTACCTCAAAACCAGGTTTCTGTGTTGCTCGAGAGCATATATATTCCCCCTACAAGGAGGTAAACATTTCTAGTGATGGACACTAAAATCACAGCCACTTTGACATAACTCCAGATATTACAGGTTTCAATTCCTTCAAAATAAGATTTCTGATGCTGGTTTTGATTCACTTTACATTTCCATCTGCACAGGGTCGCTATGAATTTTTCATTTGCATCCCGTTGAGCTTTGACTTTAAGCGGCACAATCTGCATCATCGAGATGAGAGGAAAAGTCGCTTTTCAATATTTTCTTCAGGTGGCATAAAGGTGTTAACAAAATTCAGGCCAATGAAGGTAATTAATTATATAAAATTATAACTATCCCCATCAATCAGTTATGCTTTTAAGATGCTTAGCACAACTGATTTGTCAAAATCTCCTGAATTATTTCATTATTTTGTTGAACTAAGCTCATTAAAACAGTAACTGCTTGACATTAGGTGAAAGGAGTTTTAATTATGCTTTGAAGAGGTTGATGAAATTGAACTTTGAGGCTAAACATCAAGAGTCTTGAGGAATTCATAGCAGTTTATGTGAATCACCATGTATGGTGGCCAAGGAGAATGTATTAGCATCTGGACGAATTGCGCTACAGAGTAAATTATTCTTGAAAGTAGAGATATGTCTCAGTTGGAGGGAAAACTTTTTTTCTGATAGAAAAGAAGAAATAACTACACATCTGTAACACAACAGAATTAGATAACAATTAGCCAACAGCTAGCAACTCAACATAATACAATATTAGCATAGCACCTAGCATGCAGAATGTGGTGAAATAATAAGGTGTTATTTAAAGTCTAACTCAAGCTCCTTAGTGTAAGTCAGTTTTAGTAAAACTGAAACAATATCTGCCCAGTTTTCAATGATGAAATACGTTAGCATGAAACGCTAAGGGCAACAGCTGCGCTCATCTCACTCATTATGATCCTGCAGCACAACTATGCGGAGGTAATATACAGTAGTTCTTTGTTTCACAGACAAAACCGGCCAGGGAAAGAGATCGCCAAACAGCTCTGGAGAAATTCAAGTCAACAGCATCGAATGGACTTAAAAAAAAGTTTACCTTCTTGTCAATATAGTGCTGGGAGAAAAATGCAGACATCGTAACTTGATAGCTAGTAGAAAAACATGTAGCAGCAAAATTTCTAGAAATAATATTGAAAAATTTGGATGTTTTAATTTTATCAACCCTCATATTTGTGTAAAACAACAATAACATAATATTAGTTCATTAAAGTCTGCACAACTCTCCCTTATGTAAGGCTATCTTTAAACAAACATAACTTCACATTTGGACCTAGAATACATTGGTGTAGTTCAGTTAATTGTCAATTTGATCCTGCAAACTGCCTAATGATAGCAAAACAAGCCCACAGTATGAAACCTCCACCCTCGTGTTTGGCAGTCACGTGGAGAGATTAAAATGTTTTTCTGCCTCCTATACGTGTAGATTGGACTATAAACAAACACCTCTAGTTTGGTATCGTCTGTTCAAAGTAATGCTGGTTTTAGATGAAGATTTACAAAACTAAGTCATGCTGCCATCTTCTTTTTAAGAGAGAAATATTCTTTTCTGGAAATTCGTCTAAGTTACCAAAGTCTTTAGTTTTTACAAAAGTGGACACATTTTTTTCCCTCCAGAACAGTAAAAATATTGTGGTGGTTACCATTTAAGCACTACGTTTAGTTCTCTGAAAAGTAAAACAGAAAACTATAAACTACAACAAACACGTGTTTTCTACCATCTAAAAGAAGTCATGCATTAAAGAGATATTACCAGTACCAGGGTTTTATGGGTGGTGTAGAGCTCTTGCAGGATCTGATCCACGATAGAGTTTGTCAGATAGGAGACCACGGAGAGCTTCACCTCCCTGCATGTGGAGAAATGACAGTTCAGTCAGCATGTTCTCCAGAGTCCTGCGTGATTGGAAGCTTTGAGTCTGCGGCGTTTCTTACTCCAGAGCCTGGTTGATGTCTTCGGCTGCTCTCTCCATCAGAGCGCTGCGGATGGCTGAGCGAGGGATGGAGACTTGCTCGGAGATGGAGGAGAGAGGCGGGCTGAGTCTCTCGGCGGCCGAGCAGGACATGGGACACAACTCTCGGCAGAGAGACACCATGGAGTCCACCACCACCTGGACAAGCGACATTGTGACGAGAACTAAAGATTGTTGGAAAAGTTACTGTTGGTTCATCTAAATTTATTCCTGGCTGCCTGTGCAACGCAGCTGTTCAAGGTGTTATTAAGCTAATGAATCATATGGTCTGTTCGCACAAATGTTCGCTTCATCTGTTGGATGCAAACGGCTGAAAAATCCCAAAAAGCAGAGTAATTAAACTTTGCAAAGTATTCTAGATTCTCGAGACATCCGATATTTCCGTTTCCCTTTGTAAATTATTTTCATAGGAAACGTTAGTAAGTTTGTGTTTCTTTTTTCCTGTGGACTTAAAATGCAACAATCCCTTTGAAGTCAGCACGCAGCATTAACAGGCAATCTAAATGCAGCCAGTTCTCTCCTATTTAAACAACAATCGCGTAATCGGGAATAAAGCGGTGATTTACCTGCAGCTCTTTGTCTGCGGCCTTGGCCAGCTCTCCAGCCAGCGTGTCCAGCCGCTGTTTGACGGGGCCGTCCACCGACAGGACGTGGGCCAGCTCGCACAGGGACGGGTACAGCTGACGGAGACACAAACATCCAGCGTTCACTAAATGAAACTCATTAAGTCTGCTGTTGTTGCATCGACCCTTCAACACCTCTCAGGTCTCCGGGTTCTGGTTCTGGTCTGCTCTGCATCCCCGAAACTAGAACCAAATGAGGAGAAGCAGCATTCAGCTTCTATGCACCACAAATCTGGAACAAACTTCCAGAAAACTGAAAAACAGCTGAAACACTTTAAATCTAGACTAAAAACCCGGCTGTTGAGAGTTGCTTTGAAACGTAATTAATGAAACATTAATCAACAATCTGATGTGTAATGATGGCACTTGACAAAATGTAATGATTCAAATGCTGACTGTGTTGTATGACTTTGTATTTTTATGATGTAAAGCACTTTGAACTGCCTTGTTCCTGAAATGTGCTATGCAAATAAAATTTGATTGAATAAATCAACGGTTTTAAAAGGAGACATAACTTTCATAGTCCATTCCAAATTGCATTTTATGTGAACTAATTTTGAACATTATTCTCTTTAGTACAAGTTGAAGGCATAACCTTTATGCCCAGACAGCTACCAATATCAAAGTCAGTAATGATGTGGGATATATAATCCGAATTATATGAAAGAAATAAATGACAAAACACCGAGCTGTTACTTGTACACAGACCGTGTTTTATTCAATTTGGGTTTTTAAAGACATTTTCAGGGTGGAAGGATGCAACCAACTCCCTGCCAGCCTGTGTAATGCACCTGAGAGTGAAATATTCCCACAGTATGATACTACCACCACCTTACTTGACAGTTTCTACAGGTTTCTTACGTCTGAAAGTTTTACCTAGACTTCTTCAGACATTGTAGCCAAATAACTGAAAATCTCATCTCATTTTGACCTAATTTCTTTTATCTGTGGGTAGCAGTTTGGAAATACGTGGGATTTTCTAAAGGGCAATGATCTCAAAAACACGCTGAAACTGGTGTTGAAGTAGATCAAAGTTATGAAACCTTTGAAATACTCTTCCATTTGACCCTGTGTGTATAAATTCAAGTCTGTGAGTGGGAAGTGTAAATTGACAAGCGGTGGAAGCTTTTCATCTCTAGTTGCTGGCTTTAATAATTTCAACCTGGATATTTCACTGGTAAAAATTGTGCCATTTAGATAATTTATTTTAGTATCATTGTTCTTTAATTTTTTTTAAGAACCAGTCTGAAGCTGGCGAAGCTAACCAGAAATTACCTGGGGCTGCCGACCCAATCAGCTGTAAGTGATCCAAGAAAATAAGATGAAAAAAATTACTCAAGAAAATGAACAGAGTCGCTCCTGAACACACCAAAACATGCTGACACCACACATTAATGGCAGCAGTGCAGGAAGGCTGGATAATTAGTCCACTGACAATATGTTTGTTTGTTTTTTTTCTTTTCTTACTTGCTTTAAGCTGAAACAAAAGAACGCTACGGTCTGAAGCACCAGAAAAAATCTTTTGGTCTGTACATCGGAATCAACGCTTTAAGCTATTTTCACCAAAACTCCTGGTTCACGATATAGAAACACTAAACAAAAATACTCCTGTACTGTTATTTGATTCTTCATAGTATTTTTTTGTTTTGTTTTGGAATCTGTTGATTTAAAACTATTTGTCCAGTCTGAAATGTTGGTACAGTAAACATCCTGATTATTGGCCTTAACAGGAAACACATGAATTCTCCATCTTCTTCTTGTTGTTGTGTCATAGCAAACCAATCTGTAACTCGTAGGTCTGTTTCACTAACAATCACTGGCAGCAGTATAAATTTTTTGTTTGTTTGTTTGTTTTTTTATTTTTCATGGGAGAATGCTCCACTCCAAATCCTCTGTTCCACCCCAGTCTGGGGCAGTGGTTTGGTGCATTGATATTTGGGGCATAAACACTTAAGAGGTTCAACTAGAGTTGACTCATTTTCTTTCATCTTCTGCCAAGCGTAGTTCAAGCATCATTTAATAATGCATAAAACCTTCAATAATAGCCATTTGTCTGTAGTTGGTGCTGATTTCATTTACATCTAATCAGGAAAAACCCATCACAGCGTTACCTTCCTGCTGCTTGAGCTTTTATAAATTCTGTCCTTACACCGTAACTTCTGACCTGACGGCTTATTTAGCTAATTACCTGAATATTAAACTGCTGGCGATTCATTACAGGGGAAATCCGAAGCTCGCTGAGGCAAATTCTTCAAAATTACCCTGCATGGACTTTTCATTATAGACTCAATAACATAATTGGCCATGACTAATTAAGCACCATCAATGCCATTGATCATACCTCGCTTCTTATCGGAAGGATCCATCCCAAATCCTGCGTTGATGTATGAGTGTACCAGACCAGTGGGGTTAGTACATCCAGAGCGAAACAGACAGAACATTCTTAAAACAAAAGCTCTGAAGAAAACTTTAAAAGTTTGTATTTTTCATGTACAGCTTTTGAGTTTGATGCAATTCCATCGTTGTATGAGGAAATGTTTTACATCTGTAGAAGCCAATGAACAGGATTTCCAGTCAGTTCGTAGAATCAGCATGCAGACAGGTTACATGCCAGACCCGCCGAAACTTCTTCAAAAGTTTCTATTCATGCTTAATTTATTATGTATTTTTCAGGCATATGATGTCATCTTATAGCACAATCAAGTAAATAATTTACCCTTAGTTGTTATAAAAATACTACATATACCAAACATAACATTAAAAAGATATGACTTTGTGTTTGGGGCTGCACAGTGGCGCAGTTGGTAGCACTGTTGCCTTGCAGCAAGAAGGTCCTGGGTTCTTAGGAGCTCAGCAGATTCCCAGTTCCACCAGGTGTTTGCTAATTGCTGCTGCCGCTAGTCTGGAGGAGCTCAGTTGGAGACTGAAGCTCTAAGGTGGAGTTTTGTTCAAATGTCTGAGCAGGCGTTGACATACACATACACTTACATAATGAAATAACTTTATAGCATTATACAAAGCTAAAAAATAGTTGATTTTTTATTTTTTTACAAAATCCCCTATTTAAAAATAAGAAACTCGGGACTGAACTTTGTTATTTTATGTGCCTGGAGTGTTCATTCTGTCCGTCTATAGAAAAATTTTAACCTTTTATTTAGACTACAGGAATACTTTGCTGTTTGCACACTTCCAGCTTCCTTTTCATTTACTGTAGCACTTAAAACTGCACCAGTTACAATGACTTGCATAAATATCCTTGATTTTATCAGATTGCAAGCATAGACGTCAACATCTATGACTTTGACAGTGGAGCCCTGAAGTGTGTCAACAAAACAAAATCCAGTGGAAATAATTCCTGTAACTCCCATTTGCAACAGTATGCCCAATTAGCCAAAGTCTGAGCTTTTCTCACACACACACACAAACACCCCTGCGCGCATGCACACACACACACACACACACACACACACACACACACACGGACACAGAGCTCACTCACAGCTCTCGAGTTTCTGGCCTCTTTGAGGATTTGTCTGGCAGTCTGGACCTCGTCTCCGTCCTCGCAGGACTTCAGTACACAAAGCTGCTGCTGCACCCTCACGCAAAGACGCTCCATCACCTAAAATACGTCAGTTAATATCAATGTCCAACCCAAATATTTCACACATGACATATTTTGTAGACATAGACCTGTTCAGCGGTGCTGGTGACGAGACCCTGGTGCAGCCTGAGCGCCTGCTTCTGAGAGAAGCGCTGAGTCTGGTTGTTCCTGAGCAGCGCGCGCTGGATCTGGCCCCCACAGGAAAAAACAAAACAAAAACAAATAAAAAAACAACAACACAGGTTTGAGCATGAGGCAGAAGACAAGTTCATTTGCATGGTAATAGGGAAACAGGATTTAGATCCCTTGCAATAGAAAGGAGTGACTTTGATTTGTTTTTCTGACTCAGCAGATGGAAAACAAACACTGGATCATCAAATTTTGCAAGGTAGAACATTACGCAGGGAATTATGATGTTCAGACAGAGTTGGGGAGGGAAAAGAAAAACACTAATTTAGTTT
Source organism: Alfaro cultratus (assembly GCA_903066825.1). Taxonomy (NCBI): domain Eukaryota; kingdom Metazoa; phylum Chordata; class Actinopteri; order Cyprinodontiformes; family Poeciliidae; genus Alfaro; species Alfaro cultratus. Next base: position 8,419 of record CAEFZX010018533.1, on the reverse strand, counting down.
TTTCTTTTTTTATATATTAACCAGAGAGTGCTGTTACAACAGTAAAGGTGACCCAGCATAACAAGAGCCGACAGATATCGCGCTAAAAGTGCATTCCAGCACAGATATGCTGCTTATTTTTGCTTTTTCTGGCAAAGCAGAGCTTGACATGAGATGTAAACAGACTGTGGTTTACAAGCCCAGTGAGCAGCAAAGTCTGTAGATGGCACTAATACCGGCAGAGGCAACATGACCGCCCCATTTCAGAACCAAAAAATACGGATTCAGGAGCGGATTCCGTCCAGATCAGCTGCTATCACACGCCGCCCTCTGTCGTCGCACATTCACAGGTTCCATCCAAGTGCAGAATAAATTTAGAATAAATTGGACCTTACTGATAAAAAATGTATGACTCTGATGCGGTTTCATTGTACAAAGTACACTGATCTGCAAAAAAGATTTCTCACTCGGCCTGCAGGATGTCAGGAAGCATGTCGCCGGGATCCTTTTGCTGAATATGCGACAGTAACAACGATTGCAGTTATGGAATCACTTTTCTCACATTACAGCCACAGGTTTATTGTATTTATAAATCATTATATTTTCTTTAAATGCATGTTTTTAAGTATAGGATTATTATTACATCGATCAAAGGTTAAAGTGATTTACGGTACATCAGTGCGAAAGTTGATGGCAAAAACATCCAATAGGGCAAACATATTATTGGTATACATCATTTGGATGGATGGAACTTAAAACATAGTATTCTTCCAAATATTTCAGTCAAGCAGCTTTTTATTATAGAAATACTGCAAAGACTGATTATAATGAGTGGACTGAGAAGCTCAAATTATTATAGATTCCACTTTTTTTACATTTTGTGACAAACTCAAATGTATTTTGTTCAGATTCTATGCAGTAGAAGAATACAAAAGAGATGAATACAAGTGGGCACCGCATTCTTTAAATTATTTTAAAAAATATATATTCAATCCATATATCATTTCCCTTCCATTACACAGATATCCGCCCTTTTGTGTCAGTCTGACACATAAAATCCCAATAAAATACACAGAGTTCAAAAATGTTCAAGAGTCACCACATTCGAAATGACAGCATTAAAAAGACAAGTACGTTAACCACACTGTGAAGTAAGCGAACAACGTGTTAGCACTTCGAACCTTGGCCAAGGCTTGTTCGGTCTTTTCCGGGGCGCCGCGATATGCCTGAGCGATGTCACAAAGGGGGAGGGGCATGTACTGCAGCGTGAAGTTGCTAAGCGATGGAGAGAGAAGGGAGAGACAGAGAAAGAAAAGTCACTTTTGCATGGATGAAAAGAAAACAATCTTGATGCTAACTAGAACAAACGATGCCCATAGCTCCTCCCAAAGATGAAAAAACAAACAAAACAACAGAAAAAAAACACCCACATGCCTTTGTGCACTCAGACAAGTTTAGAAACTTTTGCACTTCCACAGATCTGACAGGCACACCAGTCAGAAGACTGATGAAATGCTGTGAAACAGTAAACACTTCAGAAGGATGGTTGTCTGCCTTTCATATGTCTCTGTGAGCGATCTGTTTTATGAGGGAGCCCCTTGTCTTCAAAAGGACAAAAACTAAATAAATAAATACAAAATGGCTGGTATACGTCGCGTTCGGCTTACTGCTCCAGCGCTCTCGCCACGTCTTGGAAGCCGACTCCTGTGGTGTTGTTGCGATCCCACGTAACGCTCCTGAAGGGTTTGGGAGGAGAATCGGACAGACAGGAAACAGAAAGGGACAGGCTCAGAAATCAGGAGGAAGACACTCGGCTGCCTTTCACACCTTCCTGCTGTAAGACAGTCAGTAATTGGTTGGCTGTAGGACGATGGTTGGATCGCTCTTTTCCTGCACTGAGGGAATACAGGACGCGAGAACAGTATCCAGCCGTTTAATGAGCCCCTGTGAAATATTCCACTTCCATCCAGCATCTGTCCAACCTTTTTATACCAGTTCTTGTCCATATTCCCTTTTAATCCGTCTCCCTGTCTCCGCCCCAACACGTTTTGCCCTAGAAATTCAAATCAACAAAACCCAAATCTTTCACTCTCTCCAGGTGGTCTTCCATTTCCCGTCCTTCCATATCTTTCTTTCTTCCCTTCCTTCTTTCAACCCCATTTCCAACCATTCAATCACCCACCTCCCCCTAAAGTGGATTTTGTCCTCATTTGCGGCTTCTCGCGCTCCCATTATTTCTTTTCATACCTGTATTTCCCGGCACCTAAAGAGCTACTCAGCATCATTTCTCTCACTCCTGAGTGTTATAACACACAGGATGCCTGAAGGACTTTTATTTTCTTATGATGATTCATCGCTGAATTCCCCGGAGTGCTCAGTTACGTTTTCGCTCCCTGCATGGTGAGCCTTTCCTCTGAATCTCTGCCTCTAAGCAACTCTCCTGTCTCTGCATTTTCATTTTTCTATTTATTCATACCCTTTCATCCGTCTCGACTAACTTCTGTAAGTTTGTTTGCTTGGTTCTCCACAGAAAATCCCTCTAGAATATAGAATTAAATATATATATATATATATATATATATATATATATATATATATATATTTTGAGGTGCATACCAGAGTGTCGTATTGATCTGCAGAGCCTTGCTCAGCATCTTGGCCCCGGAGTCCTCCAGCAGGTTGCCGCTCAGGTCCACCTTACGGAGGCAGGCGTTGGAGCCCAGGGCGTTGACCAGCACTGTTCCCCGGTGGCGAAGCCTCGAGTCGGCCAGAGAGAGGGACTGCAGGGCCTGCCAGGTTCAGTGGGGAAAAAATGGGACAAATCTAGTAAAGGGTTAAGGATCTTTAGATGGTAACTGTAGGTTTTCAGAGACAACGGTGGGAGAACAGCCAATCATCGCCCAGGGAGGGGAATGACACTGCTGGATTGGCTGCTTTGCGAACGGTAGCCGATGTGTGTCAGGTATCATTGCACCTTGGTATTTTCAAGTTCCCAAGCTCTGTTTTTTCTTTCAAATATTTCAATATCATTTATGGAAAGAAAACAAATCTGAATAGTCATATCGGTGAATATTGTCCCCCAAATAGGAAGGAAATCACAAACAAAACCAAAACAAAATCCCTCATCAGATTCTGGTTTTAGGTCTACATGAATTAATATTTATATCGTTTAATAACTTCTCCAACCTTGACAAAAACTTCTGTGCCACTGAGGGAAAATTAGTCCCCTAGCATGATCCTGCACCACCATGTGTTAGCATGCCAACAATTGAGATCCACATTTATCAGTGAGAGATGCCTTTTGAGTAGAAGACACACTCACAAGACACAAGGCACAAACGAGAGGGAGGGGGAAAGAAAAAAGAAAAAACATTCATTGACACACATCAAGTAGCATTGATGTGTGTCAATGCTACTTGACACACATCGGCTATCCTGTGAACAAGTCCTAGTCTTGAGTTCAGTTTATGCCTTCTATTTTTAAAGAGAAGGCAGTTTATAAACTCATTAAATGCTATTTCTTCATTAGCAGTTTCTATTCTCATCTTTATGTTGTTATACTCACACTTCATTATTAAAACAAGATAAAGAGTTTCTACGCCTGATAATCCAGTAGACATGATTGGGTTTGACTGTGGACCAAAACTACAACATTTGTTACATTTTCAGCTGGTTAGTTTTCACACTGCACTATGTCAAACACGTCAAACCCTTTAAAAAAAACTATTTCCCCCTTTCCCTTTGTCTGTGGTGGAGTAACACCAAGAACCACTGAAGTCAACAACAGGAAAATGTTCAAAGGCAAAGCAGCGCCAGATTTCAGAGGTTGTAAGATTTTTCTTTGGTAAAAGACCACGAGTTATTTCTCCTGCTAGCACAAGATTCACACGTCTGTTTTGTTTGTATTTACCCAGAATGCCTTGCACTGTAGCACGCTTCCTGCTTATGGAGCAGTCGTCGATCCGCTTGGCATTCATGCGTGTATTCAAACCACAGAAGAGACCTAGACCAGAGTTCGATTGTGCAGTCGTGCCTCCCAAAACGGACCGAACTAGAGTTTGATTAAAACACGACTGACGTGGATCCACCCTAAAACTCGACATTTGACGCTTTTAAAGTTTGTGTCGTTATCGCCTGTAAAAAGGACAGGCTGCCATGCGACAAACTAGTTCAACCACGCAATCCCTTTAAACGTGCTCATTTACACTGATCGGCGTAAGAGTTCATGCGCACACGCTTTCGTTTTCATTGTGTGAACGAGCGCTGTTGTGAGGCATCACCATCAACAGCGGTAAATAATTGAGTAAGCGAGTTGTCATGCTGGATTTGCCGAGCTGAGAAAAACAGAGAGCCTCTGGAGTCTCCCGGAGAGACTGAGACCAAATGAACCATTCATCAGGCCCGCAGACAACATGACTTGCGAGGATGTTTGTACCTTGTGTGTGTGGCAGGTGGGGGATTGAGCTTAAACAGGCATAAACGAGGACAAGGAATCAGCTCGGTGACAAGTGTGTGTCTCTGGGTGTGCGAAACACGCGTGTGTGTGCGGCGACAAATTTGCGAGGCGTGTGTAGGCGTCCATCTGTGCATTACACCACAGAGAATATCTGCATGCGTGCATGTGTACAATATGTTACATAATCGAACTCACACACTCTTCTTCTTGCACCAAATGAACTAGTTTCTGCAGGATTTCATCCAGAACCCTGAGGAGGCACAAACGGGAGGGAGGGGGAAAGAAAAAAGAAAAAATATTCATCATCTGCATCAACTTCACCACCATCTGCGCCGCTGCTTCCCCGCCCCTGCCCTCCGCCGCCGAGCTCCGTACCTGCCCTTGATGTTGAAGTTTTTCCCCAACATCAGGTGTTTGAGGGAGGGGTGCCGGGAGAACGCCGGGATGACGGCCAACAAGTCGGCGTCCAAACCTGAACCAAACGCAAAACAGAGAAGCGCATCGCGTTAAAAAGCCAGCAGGACTCAGCTCTGTGGAGTCGTTCTGAGATCCTGCTTCAGAGAAGATCTTTAATCACCGCCATGCAAGTGCCAATAAAGCATGAGAACAGGTGTTCGACTTTAAGCCTTTCAGTACTGGGAAGGAAAAGAATAGCATATTCAGAGAATAACAGTGGGTTTTGCCACGAGCTACAGTGCCGTAAATAAGGACGGGGATTTTTTTGTTTTAGTGTTAAACAAATATATAAACAAATATAACCACAGTTTTATTATATATATATGTATATATATATAAAATAACATCATGTTATGAGATTCATCCTCATCAAAAATAGTGTTGTTTTGATTCTTTCACGCACGCATTCAATTATTTCATCTCCCATGGCAACCATTCAGCTGTACAAAACGCCCGTTTGGACCAAGCACCGCCTTCAAGGCACAGCTCCTCCTCAGAACCGCAGTTTCCAAAGCTCCTTCAGACTAGCCAGCAGCAATTAGCAAACACCTGGTGGAACTGTGCATCAGTTCAGCTCATTAAACGAGCTACCTCTCAGTGAAACGCTGGTAAAAATGCTGTTAAAGGGTTTAAAAGAGGAGCCATGTTGTGATGACTTCCTGACTTCCTGAAGGTGGAGTGTCAGAAAGAGCCGGAGTTTTTAGAAACAGAGGCTGAATTTTGAGACATTAAATCAGGATCCATATTTGATATATGCCGCATTTTTTTTTTTTTTTAAAACTGAAGGTATCTTGATTACGCTACCAAAAAATCTCTTAAATCGAACCCATCTAACAACATGAAGTTACTTAAGGTCTCAAAAAGCAACACCTCATGAACCGATCTAAAGAAAAAAGTGGTGAACCTTCCAATCAAACTTACTACAAAGGTGCATCAGTCACTCAGTCAATTACTTATCTTTCTTTCAAAAAGAGTTCTTAATAAATATAATAATTTGAAAACTGATTTTGATAATTACTCAGGTTATCAGTCAAGATATTAAATTTTTTTTAGCAATCTGAATATTTAAGTGTGACCAGTAAATTAAAAACATAGAAAAATGGGGAAATACTTCCTCGAATCGCAGTAGGTGTTGTATGAGTGACAGCGGTGACTCGTTTGTTTTTAATAAGTGTGAACGGCTCAGAGAGCCAATGTTTTCTTCATCGTGAAAATATCTCATTTTTGTAGAGAGAAACAATCCGCAAAAATTCCAAGATATTCCCGACTGCACGCCAACACACACACCTACTCAGCCTTTTTTGTAAAATGAGGGAGAAAAAGAGAAAGCGGTAACCATGGTAAAATGTGACTGCATCCAAGACTGAAAAAGCTTCATTCAGAGAGCAAAAAATTTATATATATAACAGCCCAGATGATTAAGCGGGAAAAGGCACAAAAACTTATTTCGTCCACAGGTTATTGAAAAGACTAGTTTAATGTTACTGATTCTACGAAAACAACTCAAGGATTGATGCATGTACTTGTCTTATTTGCTTTGTTGTAAAAGGCTTGCAGAAGAAGTTAAACGTATTTCCTGTAACTGTTGCAACATCAAAGAATCTAGTCTGTTTCTCTGCATGTAGAAGCTTCAAGGTGAATGGGAGTTCTTTGGAGTTTCATGAAATTCTAGTTTTCTGGACATGAAATACTTGGAAGCCCGCTCTGCATTGCAAGGACAAAATGCAGAAAAATCAAAGTGAACTGAAAAACTGGAGATTTGTGGTATTCTGTAACACACACCTGACACCAACCTGCACGACTGTTACAGGCACAAATATGACAGTATTCTGTTAAGATTTAGTCTGAGAGACTAAAAGAAAGCAGTACATAGTTAAAGAGAAGTGGGACGAAAATATTCACCCCTTTAGATGTTTTACTCTTTTTCATGCTTTTACGAATCAATCAGGAGCGACAAAATATTTAACAAAAACAAAATTGCCTTAATGTCAACGTGAAAACTGATTTCTATGAAATAATGACAATTCAAAAGTGGCATTATTTTCATTCTTTCATGCATGTGTGAGAAATTCTTTAATCTTCCGTGGCAACCAGTCAGCTGTGCAAACAGAGCGCCACCTTCAAGACGTAGCTGAGGTCTCCAACCTCCCGCCCTCCCCCACGACTTCTCCACTCAGCTCCTTCAGACTAGCCAGCTGCAATTAGCAAACACCTGGTGGAACTGCTGGTCTCCGGAGCTCATTAAACAAGTTACTTTTCGGTGCAATGCTGGTAAAAACGTTGTTAAAAGGTTATTAACATTAGAGGGACGATGTTGAGATGAGCGTCAAAAAGAGACAGATGCCCAATTTCAAGGCATTAAATCAGGAAGAAAATGTTCTTTTAAGACATGTTTGATATATACAGCATTTTGTTTAACAACTGAAGGTAACAGTTAAGTGATTGTACTATAAAATGGGACTATGTGGTTGGAAAACACATAATACTGCCTCTTTAAGGTTGGAACAAGACAACATATATTAGTTCAACCATCTATGCCCACCGTCATCCGTCCGCATCAACACTTTCATATAAACATTAGCGATTTGTACACAAACTGAAGCATTCACCGCTCAAATTAAAAAAGGTGATATATGATGTACTTCCATTCAAAGCCTCTTTTTGTGCGACTGAAAACCACCTTGGCTGTAACAGATCAAACGCGCTGCGGGGTGTGCCGACAGATTGAAGTTTCTCACCGTTATCAGAGACGTCTAAAGTCCCCACGCACGAAACGCGAGGGAAGAGCTCCTGAATCACGGCGGCACCCGCCGACCTCAGCTGTGGGGAGGGACAAAAAGCAGAGCGGAGCGTGACGGGAGGCTTGTCTGAGGAAGATCAGGAGCGGATTCACGCAAGCAGCAGGGAGGGCCGGCGGACGATACCTCACAGCTGCTGATGTCCAGGTGAAGGTCGGCGATGTGAGGATTGTTGGACAAACCCAGGAAGAGAGCTCTGAAACAAAACACGAGAGAAAAAAGGGTGAAAAAACAGAAGAAAATAACAATGGCGGAAAATGTGTGCGGAAGAGGTGGGAACGCTGATAAGAAATGGATAGAAAAATGAAAATAGATTCCTCTTCCACATAAATCCAACCTTGAATCTCCTCCCTCTGATAATCTGAATGGGATCAACACCCCAGCGCATCTTGTTCGATATTTTCCCGTGCACACCTAAACGTTTTGGAGCCTTCTTAAAAGATTAGAGAAAAGTAGCTTAGAAAGAAGAATTGCTTCAAAAAGCTTTCAATATTTATTAAGGCCAAACAGCCAGTTGTAATGGGACATAAAAAAAATTATGCAAGCGCAAAAACTCAGCTGGATGCGTCAGCACAGCAGGAGCATGCAGGAAATTTATCTTCCTGCAAAAAAAAAAAAAAAAAAAAAAAAAAAAAAATGAATAATGTTCCACCAGAAGTAGGTAACAAAAAAAAAAGTCGTTTGCATTTTTCGATGCAAACCAAATCAACCAGCAAGCACAGTGTTTGCT
>CAEFZX010018532.1:0-111324 GCA_903066825.1 Alfaro cultratus | reverse complement strand
TTTTCTTCTTTATTATGCATTTTATGGCTGGTGCGACTTATACTCCGGAGCGACTTATAGTCCGGAAAATACGGTACTCTAAACATAACAGGAGCTGTTGAGAGCATTGCCATGGCAACTGGCGAGCCTTGACCAATAGCATTACTCAGCTTTACAAATATGCGATTTATGTGCAATGTGGATATGGAGTGGAATGGGTTTCCTCTGCTCTGACGGTTGTTGAAGGTATACTGCTATTGAACAAATGACTGTGTGAGACTGGCTGCAATGCTGAGGAAGAGGGAGAAGCTAATGGTGGCTAATGGCTGTTGTCGCTGTTCGCTCAGGATGGACAGACTGTCTGCAGAGCATTGTTGCCACAAAGTCTCCAACAACATAGCAAAATAAAATCTCAGAAAAAAAAAAAAAACATCTCTATTTGTGTGGCCAAGTATTAAACAGACAAAACCAGTCATTGGTACAGGTCACCACAAACAGAAATAGCCAGAGGCGGAGTTGTGGTTTCAGATGGGGGTTGTTTGCACTTTAATGACTGGATGTTAACTTATCTCTCGAGTCGGTTGACTCTTGTGAAACCTCTTATCGCATCGAAATAATTCCTTCTGTGATATCCTGTAAGTTCACATAGTTTATTGAATTTAAATAACTACATTTTCTTATAGCAGACTACGAGAAGACGATCAAACATGACATCAACTGTGGAAGCAGATATGAAAAATCCCTAGAGAAAAAAATGATAGAGTAAAATGACATGCATTCAAAACCCCTTGGCTGTGCATTTTTGTTTATATTTGGAATATCACATGTACAGCTATGAACAATATGACATTTATTCTGCAATGGTGTTCAGATTTAACGATAAATGAATTGCTATTGGAGATTATAAATTGCTGGATCCTATTTTATCCCAAAAGATAAAGGAAGGTGTTTCCAACAAGTTGACAAAACCTTTGCACATAAACATTTTATTACTTTAGTAACAGCTGCAACTGTAGTTGAACTACTATGAATGAACTACTGTTAATTATTTTTGAAAACTGATAAAACGTTTCATACATTTGATGAAGCAGTTAAAAGATTTTAGTCACTCAAAACTTTAACATTACTACGTACTATAAAATGCTGAATTATTACAAAAGTGTATATTAGGTCCCTGTCGAAGTTCATCACGTGCCACATTTCCATTTAAAAGTGGGTAAATCACAGAGGTCACTACTTTCGCCTCAAACCAACATTATAAAAGGAGGATGGAAGTGATTTACTCACGTCTTCTAAAATGAGAAGGATTCCGACCAATACTCCCTTCTGACCAACGCGCTCCGGTTCAAACTGAAAAGCCGTTACGTTACTCGATATCACAATTAGACCTAGCATGTTCTTTACCCAGAATGCATTGCTGTGTAAACCGAATGGCGGTTGATAAGCAACGTATTCATGTGCATTACCGCCATCTACTGGAGTGGAGTGTGGACCGAGATGCCACCCCACTCAAAACAAAACAAAAAATTTATATCCTGTCTATCAATTTCTTCTTAAGGTATTTCAGTAAAGAACAAAAATATTCAGAAGTAGAAATTTTGTCTAAAATATCTTGTATATTTAACTGTAATTTATTGTCATGTAATCTAAATACCTTCTCTCAATAGAATATTTTGAACAGAACAACAAAACATGTTTTAATGTCTCTTCTTGAAAACAAAAATCACATTTTCCTGTTGGATGTTTTCCCACTTAAAATAAAGTGACTATTTGTTCTACCTCGTCACAGATAGAACACCATCATCTGTGTGACAATGTTTTATTTAAATTGATTTTTTTTAAAAAAACCCAGCCTACAGCATTTTCACTGTATTGTTTTGTTTTGGTTTTTTGGGGGTTTTTTGCATTTCAAATAAATATTTCTAAAATAAAGTCTAAAATTACAACTAATTGAGGATGCTTTTAAGTTTAAAGAATGTATTATTTCTAGTTTCTCTCAGAACTTTAAGTTGAAGTTTATGTAACATATATTACTAATTTCAGTAATATTTTCTGTTAACTTGATTACGTCAGTCCAGCTGACTAAAACCCAATATTATTTATTATAGTGCATACAGTCTATAAATTCCCCAAAGTGGTAAAATAACTAACAGCTGAACTATTCAAACAGAATAGAAAACCTTCGTCATGATTTAGTTTAAAGAGGCTCAAGAGGCAGATACTTCTGTGGCAGTAACAGAGTTTATAATGAAGGAAATAAATAAGAAAACTTACAGAGCTGACATGAAGGGACCAAGAATGGGCAAATTGCAAGCAAAGAACCATAAAACAGGAGAATCCTGCGGGAAATGACACAAAAGAAGAAGCTTAAATACTGTGTGAAAGCTTAGAAGATGTAGGTGGTTGATTACATGCAGGGTGCAGCTGATGAAGAGAAACTGAGAATTAGGTGCTTGTTTTGCAGCTCTGTTAATATCAATAATTCTTTTCACCCAGTATAAAATGTGTGCATTCAAATAACTGGGGACTCTCTGCTACTACGATTTAAAGCTATAGAGAAACAAAAGTTTCACAGATAAATTTCAGGCTAAAATGTAAGCTTCACTGTCAGTCAGACAATTTGGGATGATTTTGCTTCCTGAAGCAGGAGAATACACTCAGCGATTTGCTATGCAGTTTAAGGTTTAAGGTATAGAGTACTCATTCAGGTGCAGTGAGTGTATGCTATGTCACAAAATGGGAAGATGAATTTAGGATCAACACTGAAAGTTTTGTTTTGACAGTAGTAGTCTAACTCAAAATATGATTGGGGTAAAAAAATATATATGTATTTTTTTCTATCAGGTAAACCCCATGCCAAGCTTCATTAATTTGCAAGCACTCAAAGTTTGCCCATATAGCACTGTCGCACATTATGTGTGTAGCATCCCGCATGTTGGATTTATTTTCAGATTTATTCAAAACAAGACATACACATTAGTCTGAAATGTCTGAACAGTTTGAAAGTCAGTAAACAACCACCAAAAGTAATCATTTAAAACCAGTATTTATTTTTTTTTGTAAAGCAGTGACCATGCAGTTGCCAGAACTTGCCTCCTCATAAAAGCCCATATGGTCCTCAGCTTCATGAGGTCACAGGTATGACTATAATAAAAAAAGTATATTAATTTATTTAAAGTGCATGTGGTTTTATTTAAACCCTCAACAGATTTTACTGAACGTCAAAGTTGTTCGAGGCACAGCTGATCAGGGGCGGGAACAAAGATTTGGTTAGGGTCACACTTAATAAAAATAAATAAATAAAAAAATCTGTGCTATTTGTGGGGCTCACTCTGGTATCTGCCTGGCTAAAACTTCCACAGACTGCAGTTCTGACAGCAAGGGAAAAGACAGAGACTCTCCTTTCATTTTGGGAGGCTGTCTGTCACAGTAGTGCAGAGAGACACAACAAGTTGTGCACCGGTGTTATGCTGAAGAGCGCATGCTCCTCGAGGGCCGGTGTCTGCAACTCTTAGATGTCTCCCTGGTCCAACACACCTGAATCCAATAGCTGAATCACCTCCCAAGTGCAGTCAAGTTCTCCAGAGTCCTGCTAATGACCTCATTATTTGACTCAGGTGTGTTGAAGTAGAGATACATCTAAAAGTTGCAGGAGACTGGCCCTCGAGGACCAGGAGTGCCCACCCCTGATATAGAGGCAACAGGACAGCAGGATAGAAACCTTAAACATGCTGCAAAAGGTTGAAAGAATCCATTTAGATTGAAACATATTTATGTGTCAAAATAGCAGCTCAAAGGTCTAAATCTGAAATGGATCCAAGCTAACTGAGCACGAGCTATTTTGTTCAATGAAATATGCAGACATTTCCATATCTAGACATGCAATCCTGGTGGAGACACACACCAAAAGACTGATGTAATTTCAGCAAGGTGTAGTTCTGCTAAGTATCGACTCACATTGGCTGAAAACAAATGCCAACCATACTTCTACTTCTAAATATTTTTGAAAACCCTAGGAGATTTTCCTTCCGCTTTCCAAGTATGCATTGTTTCATGTTGTGTCACACAAAGTAGTGCATTATAGTGGAGCAAAAAGGGTTCAAATAAAACACATTGAAGTTTGTGGCAGAATGTGAAAAAGTTCAAGAGTTGTAAAAGCCTTTGCAGGGTATTGTGTGAATAGTCAAACAACTTTGATTAAGTTTTAATAGCAACCTCCTTCTCTTTGCTCTAGCTTCACCTTTTAAACATGTCTGGTGATCCTCTTTCACTATTAAATATCAGGTGCTGAAAATATTAATGACATCCAGTTAGTCAATGAAGAAGTAATTATATGAGGTCTGATGTGGTGTTTTTAATTTGCTTGACTTTTTCAGAGCAGGCAGGGAACAGATAATTCTTGTTCAACCTTATTTCTACCTCGCTTAACAATCTCCTCCAGAAAGATACCCGACTCCTCCAAGCAGAAGTCAGAGTGACACTGAAAGTGCAGCATTCACACTGAGAGGGGTCACGTTGCACCCCTATGGGGGATGAGGCAGAGCTTACAGCAGGCAGCCTTATTTTCTTTGGCACTAAGCTCTACAGGACATTATTTCTGATTCGTTGTGTCATTTTCAAAAATAGAGGAACATGGAGAAAATATTGTGTCTGTAAGTAACAGGTGATCCATCTGCTTGCTTAAAATTCTGACCTTTATACATGAAAATCCCATCAAAGCAATTCATTAGTTCCCTGCATGTTAACGAGGTTGTTTTAGTCTTCTGTTGTTTTCAATTCAGATAATGGAGGGTGGAAAAATGTACAAAATCAACTTCAGACTATATCGACATCCCCAAACTCATTATGTCATAAAACGTGAAACCCATGTAACACCCAGAAATATCTAGAATATCTTAAACATGGTCACGGTCACTTTCAAGGCTAAACACAGCGTGTTTTCACACCTCATAGTCCGGTGGACTTGGTTCAGCTGCTGCGGTTCACTTTCACACTGCACTGTCTCAAACGATGTAAACTAATTGAGGAACCTCTTCACCTCCTTGCCTGTGGTGCCTCTGTGGGCCACTTCCTTCTTTGTGGAATATTAATAATAATGAAGTAAAGTCAGATTTCTCTTTTGTCTTTGGTATAAGATCACAAACTACTTTTCCCTAGACGCTCACATTTGTTCAGGTTGTATTTACCCAGAATGCCCGGTGCTATCATTCGCTTCCCACGTTTGGGGCGGTCTCCAGTTCGCTTGCATCTACTTGTGAATTCGATCCGCACTAGAATTCACTTCAACCAGAGATGTAGGTTATTAGGCGCACCAGAGTTCACTTTCTTGGTTCGCATCAAAGTTCAATTCTTTCTAGACAAATGTGTACTTTGTGGAAATGTGGCGCAAAAGTTCCAGTTTAAGTTCTACACTGCACAGATAAAGCAGATTGCAGTCAATACTGTACATGCAAACATAGACATCCGATTCAGCAGACAAACATTTGGAGCCACAGTTGTCTTTTGTTCATTACGAGTACAATAGGTGCTGAAGTGATCGAAGATGCTGAGAGTCAGAAAAAGAACATCGGGTTCCGAACTGATGAGACATGTTTCAGATCTGATGACTCAAAGAGGTGGAAACCTGACAGGAATGCCGCTCCATTAAAAGAATAGAGTGATGTGGACTTATTTGGTGCACCGCTGCACATCGCTAAAGTCGGTAAAATCACTCAGCTCTTCAAATGATCTATTCAGTCATAATTACCAATAAAATTTCAACCAAATGGGGTTTTAAAACTCGCACAAATACTGCACTTGCTGTATCTTGTTAGAGCGACAAGATTACATCCTATAATTTTCTTTAAACATATGTAAAAAGATCTTTCGTTCAGTGGTGGGCTGTTAAAGTTTGGTTTGGTGGCCTGCAGTCACACAGTTTGTATTCTGCATTTCAATAAGCAAATCAAAAGGAAGGATTTTAAAAACTTTGCTTAATTAGATAAATTACCAGAAATACCACATATAGCGCTATATACAGCGCGAGGATGTAAAGAATAAATTGTATGTCATGTGATATTCCTAATCTGTTTTTATAATGACCAGCTGTGCAGCTGGTTGCCTTCTGGTTGCTGAAATATATACGTATGTGACTGGCCACAGCCAAATAGGAAGATGTCTACTCATGGATGTCTTGAGTTATTTACAGATTCTAAGCAAGAAGTGAAGAAGACATGGCTATTTGAATGTTGGCGTTATCCAATCCATTTTTTTCTTTTTTTGAGGAAATGGCTTTCAAAGTTTCTCCTCAAACCTGCTGAATAACCTGGGAGAGTTAACAAAGGCCGTTCATTTCACATTACATTGCATTACATCTCATAAGCCAGCTTTTGTCATGTTTATCTAATTTTTAGAGGTTTTCAGCTCGTGTCCTTTTGACCGACAGTGTGATCTTCTGTCGATGTCTTATCATGTAGTCGCCTGTGAACTCTGGACTTTTGTGGACTGAGCAACAGAAACACAGGCTCTAATTTTATTTTGGTGACACCACGAACACTACTTTAATTAAAATTATAGATAATTTTAATTTTAGCTCACTTAAGCCAAAAGTCTGTCACTCCTTCATACTCTTCTGTGCGGTGGCTTCCCAGTTCATATTGAACATTCAGAAAACCTCCCCCATGCGTCGTCACAAACACACAGGGAATGTTCAGTGAACATTTAAAATGACACACGCCTGTATTGATGACATTAAAGACTATCAAGACAAATGTAATTAAAAAATAAATCACTTTATTTCCCTTGGTTGTTTTTTTTCCATTGGGTTTGTGTTTTGATTATTTTCCCTGTTTTGTTTTTTTGTTGTTGTTAATTTTGTTCATCTGGTCTCTCTGTGTTGCGACATAGTTTATTTTCTTGCGTTTACTTTCTGCATTTATTCCTGATATCTGCTCTTATGTATTTGGTTTGTTGTAGAAGATCAGTGATATTCCTTCGCTCACGCTTTCCTCAGCTTGCCAGCTCGCTTCCACAGCTGTCCCCAATCACCTGATTTCCTCACCTCCATCCAACATCACTCATGTCCTGTCCTGTTCTCCGTGTGCTACTGTTGTATCTTCTCTTATTTCATTATCAAAATTCCACCATGATCCTCCCCAGCTGCTGCCTGTATTTTGGTTCAGCTGTTAATCCACGCTACGTGACAAAAACAGATTTAAAGCAGGTTACAAACGCTAGGTGATAGGTGATATACCTGATATGATAACTTGTGAATGACGTTCTGACCTACATTTAGATTTATAAACTTTATTTCATCCAAAATATGACAAATTATTGGTACATAGTTTGTGGTGGGGCTGTAAACTAAGATTAAAAAAGTTTTAGCTGGGGAACTGTGAATGTTAATCAATTGATTTTAACCTGGCTGACCTGTATTTAAGTTCTTGTTGAGAATGACTTGGATCCACACTATATTTGGTGAAACGGTCCGTTTAAATGAGCCTTTTTTGTGAGAGTTTGTATGTTCTCTACATGTATGCATGTCGTTTGGGTCTATATAAACAAATGTCAGGCAAATGTGTGATTCATCAGGTAATAAACTGTTTGTTCATCTCTTCATTATGAATTAAAACATTACTATACACAAGATTCCAGCAGCGGTGCCTCTGAAGGAGTGTAGACAGGTTTACGGTTAATCACAGAGGAACACTCAGATGTGTGAGAATTATTACCATTCAAGCATAATTTGAAATCTATACCCTTTTCTGTACATTTCATGACTTTTACAGCAAGCGTGTACCTTTACCAGGTACCCAGGTTCAAGAATTTGTTCATGACTTTGTGTGGAGGAGTAAGGCAACTATAAAAACAGACAACTATAAAAATCAAAATGAAAAAAAAAATAAATTCATGACTTTTTATTGTGATGTTTTATTCATAGCTGAAAGTCAGAATCCAAGAGTTCAGTAAGACTTTTTTTGTACTTAAATAATATAAGTTTATTTCAAATACTCAGTTTTGGAGAAGATTTAGAATGAGTTTTTAAATATCTAAAACCTATCTATTTGTTAGGAGTGTGCATATTTTTGAGAGCCAGTGTAAGAAATACATTGACAATTGCCAGTTCAGCACTATTATTAATGAGATATCTTTTTTTAGGCATTGCAGGTTTTGTAAAGGACAATTTCAGAGAAGTCTTTGCAGCAACCTCTGTGATGGTGGTAACTCTTCTACTGGTCACTTTGTTTTACTATTTTGATGATTTCTCCACCTCAGACCACAAACTTCAAATTGATATCAGAAACTACGAATATCACATGCTGTCCTCAGTCATAGAATCCCCAAAAATTGACCCCTCACCAAGATGTGAAAGAAATATATCTGTTGAACAGGTCCAGAACTTCAGCTCACTTCCTACTAACATTAAAGACCTCCTCTACTACCGCCACTGCTGACATTTTCCCATGCTACTTGACATCCCCAACAAGTGTGGTGGAACCAATGCATCATCTGACGTCTTCCTTCTACTGGCCATCAAAAGTTCTGCCGTGAACTATGACCGCAGAGAAGTGCAAGACGTGGGCCAAGGAGAGACTGTCTAACGGCGTGTGGATCCAAAGGATCATCTCAGGAACGATGGGTATGGGTTTTGAGAAGAAGAGACTAAACCAACTCCTCAAGCTGGAGCAAAGCAAGTACAACGACATAATCCAGTGGGATTTCAAGGACACGTTTTACAACCTCACGTTGAAGCAAATGCTCTTTTTGGAGTGGATGGAGAGAAACGGTGATGATGATGTCTTTGCCAACACAGACAACATGGTTCTGTATCTCCAAAACTTTGAACGCAAAGGTGGAAGGAAGCACCTGTTTGCTGGTCATCTGATCTACAACATGGGACCCATCCGTTCTCCAGAGAGTAAATATGTTCCAAGGCAGCTCTATGAGTCCAAGTTATACCCTGCTTACTGTGGTGCTGGGGGCTTCCTTTTGTCTGGCTACACAGGTCCAGTCATTTACGCCAATTCACACTCCATCCCCATTCTTCCAATTGACGACGTTTACATGGGGATGTGTCTGGCTCAGGCAGGGTTTAATCCAGAGCATCATCTTGGAGTGAGAACAGCTGGACTGCATGTTCCTGGCAAGAGCGTTGATGAGCTTGACCCTTGTTTCTTTAAAGAAATGCTTCTTGTGCACAGAATGCTGTCAGGAGAGATGTATACTCTGTGGCACAGAATTCATGATCCAGACCTTCGGTGTCCCTATCAATTCCAGATTGTAAATTGGATGTTTTTTGATTTGTTTCCCCCCCCACAGTAGTTTCTGCTCTAGGGCCAGGCAGATCCTGTTCTTGATCCAGATAAGCTGGTTCCAGCAGTGATTTTTCAGTTATTGATCCTATTCTTCAATTACTGTAACTGAATTTCTCTAGACGGGGAGTTTGATTTTCCACTTGCTTCAGTCACTGATACATTTTAATGTACAACCAATTTTTAAAGTTTCTTCACAACATATGGGTTTTCAGTTATGGCTTACAGAAATACAACTGGCTCATACTTAGAGATGGGGGGGATATACATATAATTTATTCGATAAATATTATTAAATAGTCATTATGGCGACAAATCATTGTTCTGTGGTAAACAAAATGTGCGTATGGCAAGCAGAGTTTTCTTTCATGTACATGATGTTAAGGATGTTGTATGTATTTTAAGGTTCTTACTAAAACAAGATTATGGGTCTGGTGTCTCATAAAATTTATCCAAAGCCTCTAAAAAATTTTACACAACTGAAGAAAAAAATCCAGCCAAACCTGAGGGTAATCTTCCATTTCACAAGAAATATAAAAATGTCTAGCATGAGTTTGAGATGTTAAAAAGGAAAGCCTCATGCAAAAAAACCAAAGATTTAGTGCTGCCAAACACCAACTACACCAGGTTAGCTGCCTTATATTTCTTGAACTATTTTAATAAAGAAACTGATCGCAGACCAGATGCTGTCGGCCCCATAACCTCGGGGTCCAAATTAGGTCCTTTACAATCCTTGACTGTTTTACAAAAGATATCTGCAGAGGGAGAAACTACACATCAGGTTGCACGTGAAGTGCAGAATTTTGGATTTATTTACAAGAATTAGATCATGTATAGATGGTGGCAAAAAATGTTTGTCTCCCTTTCTTAAATGGGAGGTCAGTTTACAATCTCGTAGCAAATCAGTTGTGCTCCAGAAATCACAACTTTCTAACATCACACAGATTGGGCTGACCGCCTGTGGATTCAAAGTCAATGGTCATCTGTAGCTTTACCATTTGGCTAAAGCAGCGTGAAAACTGTGTGAATTCAACAAAACAACATTCTGGTTCAATAGTTCAAGTATGAGGTTGTGTTTGGGCAGATTGAGACTAGTCATTACGAAGAGATTATATTATTGTGTCTAACCAGCCTAAAATATATCTGCATATTCCTTATAAATGGGCTAAATTGTATCTCCATTTTCTCTGCCGCTTGTACTAAAGCTAGAATCTTGGCTGTTGCTAAAATAGTAGGGACTAGTGCTGCTATGCTCATGTGGAACTAAATTATTATTATTATTATTATTATGCTAGCTTCTGTTGCTCAGCTGAACAGCTAATTCCATATGTGACATAATCATATCGGCCATTTGTCTGTTCTAAGCTGCCATTTTAGTCACTGTAATAGCCACATTAATGTTTCATTTTCTCTTCTGCTCTTCATTGTGAACCGGTTGTTTGAATACATGTCATTTCTTGTTTTTATTTGAGTGAACTCATTCCTTTATCTGTTGATTTTTACAGACATGTTTATTTCTTGATCATTCTAGAACAGGGGTGTGAAAAAAAATCTCCAGATCTTGAGGGCTGCTGTTTTGCAAGACATTTCTATAATTTCCAGATAACTTGGCAGTGCCCCAACTTGATAAGTTTGATCTATGATTGGACTATAATTTGGCACTCATTAACAGTTACTTAGTGCCAAACTGAACCTTGTTGCACAAGAGTCATAATGACATTTGTTTACCCTGTCTGTCTTTTTATGCTATAAAGCGACTGGATGATACTACTTTCATGTCTGTACTGGACATTTTATACTGAATATTGTTTATCATGGAGCTTTAAGATTTATAACAGGTTTAAAAGTTTACACATCTTTGCACAGGATACAACAGCCTTGGCCTTCATCATTGACATGTTTTTATTTACATGGTCATATGTGGGCTGCACATTGGCGCAGTTGGTAGCACTGTTGCCTTGCAGCGAGAAGATCCTGGGTTCGATTCCCGGCCCGGGGTCCTTCCCCAAGGAGTTTGCATGTTCTCCCTGTGCATGCGTGGGTCCTCTCCGGGTACTCTGGCTTCCTCCCACAGTCCAAAAACATGACTGTCAGGTTAATTGGTCTTTATAAATTGTCCCTAGGTGAGTGTGTGTGCGCATGGTTGTCTGTTTCTGTGTTGCCCTGCGACAGACTAGCGACCTGTCCAGGGTGAACCCCGCCTCTCACCTGGAACCTAGCTGGAGATAGACACCAGCACCTCCCAACCCCATTAGGGACAAGGGTGTAAAGAAAATGGATGGATGGTCATATGTGGATGTCTTCTTTGTTATTTGTTGGCCTACATAAATCGAAACGCCACCGGGGGATTTTCTGTTCATTGTGAGAACTTACTTTTACTTTCAGTGCCTAAAGTCTGAACTGAACTTGGAAAGAAATCTCTTTTCAGCTTTCTGCTCATAGAACCAGAAGGAATCATTTATCTGTAAATGTTTTAATTGAGGAATCTTTTTACAGTTTTATTTATGATGGTGGTAACTTTTTTTCTGTTTTGCTGTGAATGTTTTATAAACTCTGTGTGCTGCTGCCAGTTTTGGCAAGGACTCTCTTGTAAAACAGATTTTAAATCTCAATGGGATTTTCCCGGTGAAATAATTGTTAATAATAACAATTACACTCAGACGACAGGACTAGCTCCTGTCAGACTGCCCCAGGACAGCTGTGGCAACAATGTGGCTTACCACCCTGAGCTTGTGAATCTGTACATGATTTAGTGAATGACTTAATGTAGCATGACACACTTTGGGATCCTCTGAACTTGTTAAAGCACTATACAAGTACCAGCCTTTCTAGGTCATTTAGTACTCAAGTACAGCTTCACCCAGAGCGTCGTCTTATAGTGAGAAAGGTATGACTGCATGTTGTTGATAGGAGTGTTGACAGACATAACCGTCGCCTTTATAAGGAAAAGTTCTTTTTAGGGGGTTTAACAAGATCTCGCCACATCACAGTATTTCTTGTTGAGGTAAATGACATCTCATGAACACTTGCCAGTTGCAGTAACCAAGGCTTTGCATGAAGAAGCTGGCACTTAAATAATTTGTTTGGTAGCATTTTGGGTTTCCAGTATAAATCCAACAGTGTGACAGACAACATAAAAAAATGGGCAAGTATTCCAAGACGCTTAGATCCAAAAAGAGGGAGCAAGTTGTGCTATACCAACTGCTGGATGGATGTCTAGGCTACATTCACACTGCAGCCTGAAGTGACCCAATTCCGATTTTTTGTCAAATCGGATTTTTTATTTATTTTTTTGCCATGGCTGTTCATACTTCCAAATGCTTGTATGTGTCCTGCAATGTGAACGACAAACGACCTGAAAGTGCGCAGTAGAGGGCGCAACAGCGTCAGCGTTCTCAGTGTTTTGCCAACCGCCATAAAAAGAAGTGCTCAGTGTTTGCGAAGTGAACATGGATGCTAACGGTGGAGCATAGCTTACACATTTGAAGTTGTTGTCCGACCGGAGCAGCATATTAACAACTTAATCCTCATTGTCGTCCGCCATGGTTGTTGTTTTTCTTTCCGCCTGAGCATAACAGGACGCAGAATAGTGACGTTTGTTGAGTATCAGTGACATCCAGGTCGGATGAATGCGACGGATACGTATCGGATATCCAAGTGACCTGCTTCGTATTCGAAAAATATCTGATCTGTGTTGTTCAGAGTGTCATGAAAAGATCAGATACAGATCGCAATACGTCAAAAAGAAAAACCTGAATTGGGTCACTTCAGGCTGCAGTGTGATCGCAGCCTAAGGGTACGTTAAGTTCACAACAATCACAGCCCACTCTTATCAATAGCAACTGGGAAATATCTTACAGCTGACATTTCCCAGTTGTCCCAGTTGAGAGAACTGTCTTAAGGTCTTCAGAGATGAAAACAAATCAGAAAACGAAAGACCAGTGTGTTGAATTTGTGGCAAAAATCTATAGAAATGCTGAATAAAGGTGTTTTAAAGGCATAAATTTGATCTTTGAAGAAGTTTTCTTCAAACTAAGATTAAAGTGTCATCCTTTCCTTTTCTGTTCTCCTGAAATCAGTATCATGCCTTGTTTTGTCTCAAGGAAGGCCTAGTTCCTTGATAACAGAATATCAGGCTATGTGGTACAGGTCTTCAGTGAGCCCCCACAATGCCAGATTTTAACGCAGGGGTGGGCAATCCTGGTCTTCGAGGGTTGATGTCCTGCAACTCTTAGATGTCTCCCTGATCCAACACACTTGAATCCAATAGCTGAATCACCTCCTAAGCGCAGTCAAGTTCTCCAGAGTCCTGCTAATGACCTCATTATTTGACTCAGGTGGGTTGAAGTAGAGATGCATCTAAAAGTTGCAGGAGACCGGCCCTTGAGACCTGGAGTTGCCCACCCCTATGTGAAGGTCTTTTTCACACCAAAGTAGTTCTGGTTCTAGAGCCAGCCAGATGCTGAAGTAGAGCTGGTTCTGGCTGTGTTTTTCTAGCCAAAGGGCCAATCATTAAAATACTAAATTGAATTGCTCCAGTCCTCCTGTGGTGTTTGTTATGAGATTGGGACATTTAGAGAGAAGTCTTTTCCTCTGTGTGTGGTCCGGTGGGGTTGCTCTGACCCTGTGCATACTTTTATGAGGTTTTGTGTGTGTGTGTGTGTGTGTGTGTGTGTGTGTGCGTGTGTGTGTGCGTGTGTGTGTGGTTTTGGAAACTGACGGTCTGACGGGACCTCCTAAGCGTTGCGCTAAGACTGCGGGAGGGCTACAAGGTAGTTTGATTTTCTGCTTGCTTCAAACAATCGCATTTTTGGGGTGCCCCCAGAAACCTTTCATAGAGGTGACCAGGTCAGGTCAGTAAAATATTTAGTGGGGTTAAATTGAACTAATCCTGTTATTTTCTGCAAAATAACATTGTTATTTTCAATGACAAACAGTGTCATTGTTTTACTGGCCAAAAATGACACTGTTGCCATCAGGGCCTCTTATTGATGGCTATTTAAAATACCATTTCACTGTACTATTTAAATAAGTTTGGACTGCATTTGAACATCTCTACCTCAAACTGTAAAATACTCAAAGTGATGAAAAATCTTGAGGCAAGTCAAGATTTTTATTTTTATTTTTTATCTAAGTTAAAAATCTGTCCTATTGGTTTTAAACTCTACTTTCTGTTTCACTGGCCTCTTGGTATTTTAACTGTTTTTAATCTGTTTTATTTTTGTTTGATCTCCTTGTAACTGTTCTGCGCTTTGTAAGAAAGCGCTTCATAAATAAACTTATTGGTAAAATTATTGTTAGCTCTCATTTGATAGGCATCAACTTGTTATGGACTGTCAGGTTGGCTTTCATGTGACTGATCTGCTGGAAAGACAGATAAGATAAATGAGAAACAGGTATGGCTAATCAGAAAGAAAGAAAAGCCCAGGACAAGAAAACTGAGGGAAGATGACTAACACAAGTATTCAAGGATTCAAGGAAATAACTGTCTAGAGACACACATGTAAGTTTCTGCTCTGACGTGAAGAAAACTGGAATCTTTCAGACAGGTACGACTGATGCCAGCCTAGTACTTTTACTTTACACCCACATGTTCAAGCTTTTCCAAGAAGATATTTATGGTCAACCGTGTCAACAGCAGCACCAAGATCTAACAAAACTAGAACAGACATAAGACTACAAGTCCAGATTTATTTTAAAAAAAAACCTCTACAACAACGATCTTAAACCTGGGGAATAAAATGTCATTAATCCAATCCAACAAATCCTGTGCAACTTATCATGTCTGGTGCTTGATTGACTTAACAATTAAAATTGAATCCAAGAACAACCAGGAGATTCTGGCTTATCGACTGTAGTGTTATCAAAGGTGTATGAATGTACACAGACATATTCAAAGACTGTTCCTGTTTCTTTTCATTGGTATCACTGCATGAATAGCGCTATGAGTAAGTCTACCCTTCTCCCACCACCTAGCCAATCAAAATGCAGAAAGTTACATGTGATTCCAGAGCAGGAATGCTCAGTGAAAGCTCTGTGATTCATAGATTGCGTGCTTTGTGCTAGGTTCTGCACAAAGCACGCAACCTAGTCTGCCTTTTCTTAGCAGAAAGCGGGTAGAACATACTCAACACACAGGGATGACGACTCCCCACTAAATGCACCTAAAAGTTGCAGGAAGTTAGATATTTTTATCTGGTGTTTCCCCCTTTTAACAGCACCCTGGTCAACTAAAAACCACCCCTGCTGTTTTTTGTTCCATAAAAGACTGGCTGCTGCTTTCTGAAACCTCACAACCTACCAGAGGTTTTTTTCCCCCCCTCCCTTTTCCAGACGATGTTCATCTCCTTACAACCAAAGCGTACACATCCTCTGATCGAGGACATGCGCCATGTCACTAAGTTCATCATCTCAAACTGGTTTCGTGGACATGACAGGAAATCTACAGTGCTTAATTTACTTTAACGTCTCACCACAGTGAGATTCAGTCAATAAGTCGGAAGTTGTTCTCTAAAAACTAAAATACCAGAGGAAGGATTTCAACCTGGGGTTGATACTATGAAGAATTAAGACGGTTTCTGACGTGTCAATCAAATTTGAGGATGTGTACTGAAACTTTTTCAATGCACAAAAAATTATACTCTAATTCATTAGTAAAGTTAGAAATGGAAGCAGGAGTTTGCAGGAGACAGCTGAGTCAGCCTGGACTCAGCCCTCATCTCTAAACATAGGGCTGAGTCCAGGCAGAATTTGAAACCAGAACCTTCTTGTTGTAAATTAACAGTGTCCGATACTTTAGTACTGTGATGCTAGCTTATCTTGTCATCAGTTAGATTTATGTAGAGCTTTTTAAATCAACCATAATCTGATTGAAATTCATTTATCTTCACTATGTGTCGTAATGATCTGTTCCAGTTGCTTCCTCCAGGGGTCGCCCTTGCCTCCTTCCTCTCTATGCCCAACATCTTTCTCTCTGCCTCCCTTCATAGCCCGTCTCAGTGCTCTTTCTCTTTTCCTTCTCCCTCTCAGCTCCATAAGCAACATCCTCTCTCCAGTATATTCCTTATTCCTCTTCTTTCTAATTTTATCTCCATTTTGCACATTTCCTGGGAAAACTTAAAGATTCCAATATTCTTGTTCTTATGGGCTCTTGGAGTCCTGAATGAATCAGGCTTGTGG
This sequence comes from Alfaro cultratus, assembly GCA_903066825.1. NCBI lineage: Eukaryota > Metazoa > Chordata > Actinopteri > Cyprinodontiformes > Poeciliidae > Alfaro > Alfaro cultratus. Next base: position 94,876 of record CAEFZX010018532.1, on the reverse strand, counting down.
TTTCACGTCACAACCACAAACTTCAACGAGACATTGAAGTTATTAGAGTTGCTATGTGATATTGCGCCCCCCTGAGTCCATAAATGTCTCTGCCAGGTTTGCACATTTAAAGGTTCTCCCTCATTCTTCTCAGGAAATTTGATCACATTCAGTCAGATTTGATGAAGAGTGAACTTCACTTTTGAATTTGTTATGTGATCTATGCATGTTATGTATTTTTGCCACAACAGACCTGAGTCCGAGTCTTTTGCAGCTCAACTTGTCTTCCCAAATGCTTTTAGCAACTTCTCTGTCCTGTTCTGTTTTAATGAGAAGGTGTTGTGTTGGTTTTCTGACACACGTTGCATTTTGCATGTACACCATAAAATCACTTGACCGGAGCGCACGTGGTTAGTAGCAAACTGTAAACAAAACTTCTTACATCTTTCTTTCCATAATGGTTTTCTTCCTGCCACACTTCCATAAAAGTCAGATTAGTGGAGTGCAGCACTAACCAGCTCCCCCAGAGAAACCACAATATTTTCTGGCAAGCTACTGACGCCGCACAGAACTGTCTTTACCCTTTAACAAAGCGATACATTTTACTAGCGTGGAGCCTTATCACCCCTTACTGGCCTTTTAAAAAGAAAGTACAGAGCAAATTTAGAAAACATGTAGCACAGCCATTGTGCAATGACACGCCTGTTGTATTTTAGATTTGAGGCGTGCGAGTGCGAAATGACAAAACTGAGAGCGTGCTTATATTATCCTATGCGCCACCATCACTCATGGCTTTAAAACCATGAGTGATGACGTACCGAGCCAGTTAAGTCAGAATGTAATAGCCGTTGGATGAAGGCCTTGGAGACTAGACAAAACCTGGTTTCAGTGTGCAGTACAATGTGACATTTCAAGAACCTACAACAAAAAAGCTTAGAAAATCTTCTTTCAGCTCAGTTATTTATTTATTTATTTTTTCGTAGGTAAAATCCACTACTAATTGTGTATGTGACCAGCATAAAGTATATAAATAAATATGGCAGTAGAGCATCAGGTTGCAGTGCGAGAGATGGAGTCCAGCTGCAAGCTGCTGCTGAAATGCAAGTGGCTTTTCTTAAAGCAGCTAGCGTGTGCTACGTAGGACTTTATTTGCATCACTGACGCTAATGTGGTAACTCAAGTAGTTGGTTCCTGATGATATGGTGCAATTTGGGCACTTCCCAAAACCTAAATTACAATACACCTTCTCTTAGTGCAATAATTTGCTCACTGAAACAAAGCTCAGATCCCGTAGCAAGATGGGTGAAATTTTACTGCAGCTGCATTTATAAACGTCAAGAGTAATTGCAGGAAATGCAAGACAGTCTGATAAGTGTGGTCTATGAAAAGTCATAAGACGGTTGTAAGAAAGGCTGGAGTTTGCAGAAATCGCATGCGCTCGCTGATCATTCACTTTTATTACAGAAATTTAATGCATCTTGACTTTTTATATGTGCACACTGAAATGAAGATCAGCAGAAATACCATGTGGCTCAGGGAGGCACTGGACGCTTCTCTTCTCCCTATAAGTTACTTTAGCTGTAGGCACACATGCAACCACACCTCTGCAAAAGAACAACAAAAAAAAAAGAACAAAAAGAAACAACTATAACAAAATTTTTTAAAAAGCCTTACTATCTGTTGCCTTTGATGTTGCAGAGACACACTATCACACAGCAGTAATTTACAGTGCATTTCTATTTTATTCTCTTTTGGCCTCTTTTATATATATATATATAAACTGATTGCTGTTCTGTAAGTTTATAAATGAGAAAATTTCACAAAATAAATGCATGCAAGTTAGATGAACTTTGTGGAAAAAAATTCAACTTATTTCTAGGCTGAAAGTGGAAGCCTAGAAATACATCTGTGTCATCAAACAACTAATCAGGCTGGCAGTTCGTCAACGCTTTTCCACGCTGTGTTGCGTCTGTTCTGTCTGCAGTGACCTCTGTCTGTTGAGAAGTGACACCTCACTTGGGGTATTTGACAAACTGACACTCACTGATACAGAGTGTCCAACTCAGCTTGTCAAATACACTAAGTGGGGGGCCTGATCGCCGGAGAAAACCGAGGACAGGCTCTGCGGAATAAATGAACAAATTACTTTTGTCGGCACAGATAAAATACACCATCAAACACCAAGGTCAGATGCATACCTTGTTTTTGTGTCTCCATCCCTGAGCAGATAACACGCAGACGACCTTAGATGTCGACCTGTCACCTGCCTGTGCCGGGTTTGAGGAGTTGGAGAGCAGCGGCGGCAGCCGTCTTGCCTCTGAAGAGCGCTTTTGCAGTGATGACACTGAGCACAAGATAGTTCGTTTGACCACTGAGCTTCAACGCAGCAAAGAGGAAGTCAAAACAAGGAAGATAACTGCAAAGCTAGCGCTCAGGAAATATGTGGAAATAAAGTGTCAACATGTCACTGTTGTGAAATGCTGCTGAATGCTTTAATGGCTCAGAGTTCTTTTCTTTTTAGAGACAGTAGTTTGAAGTTGGTTCGGTCACCGTTTGGCACCTGTTTTGCATTGTTTGTTGTGCTAGTGTGCCAATGAATGCAGTGACTACTAGTGGAAGGTTTTTGCTGCTCTTTTGTGTAAACTTGAAGTGTAAATGATGCTTAACTGAGTTGGTACTGTCACTTTCTGCTGCTTGGTGTTTTAATCTGTCAGGAGCATTAAACTGAGAAAACATTGCTCACATTGGCATACTCTTTCACATCAAATCTTTTTTTTTCAGCAACTAAAACACTAAGGACGATACTGTGAAACTTCCTCATATCACTCTGGGCCAGCACACAGTGAGTCACTTATAAGACTTCCCTTTGCAGCTACAACTCTACTGTAAAAGACACACACAGCAAGTAAAGTGCTACTGAATATGCTGTAAAGCGAAGGGTCAGAGTAACCGAGGCCACAGGACAGATTATTCCTGATTGGGATGTTCCCAAACAGGCTGCAGGGAAAAGACCTCCAAAGAGAATTTAATTATTATCTCATGATGGGAACCAAGTCGCTACTAGTCAGTGAATGCATCTTGAACATCTTTCAAATTGAGCTAAGCTGAGTTTTCAGCATCTTTCTTTAGACTTTTGGCTGCTTTTTCGCCATATTTTAGTCCGGTGTCTGAGCAGCTTCAAAGTAATGTGCGTCTGTCAAGCAGCCAAATTTCAAAGGTTTACATACACCACACAAAAAGACACATAAACATTTTTTTTCCTCATTGTCTGAACTTAAATTAGACCCAACATTTCTTGTTTTAGCTTAGTTAGAATCACCAAAATTATTTACATTTGTTAAATGTCAGAAAACTTAACGGGAACATTCCACCTTCTTCAAATTCATAAGTTTAAATACAGAAAGATTGCTGTCTTTTTTAACAATGTGGAAAAGCTCAGGTGATTATGTTATGGCTTTGGAATTCTCTGATAGGCTGTCACTTTTGAGTTAATTGGACACACCTATGGATGTATTTTAAATCCACACTCGGAAAACAAGGTTTCTTTTTAGACACAGTTGGAATGCCAAAAAAAAATTTGCTAAGCTATCGGGAAGAGAATAGTGGATCTCCACAAGTCTGGATCATCGTTGGGAACAACTTTTGGATACGTTAAGGTCCTGCAACTCAGGAAGAAACCTTTACTTCAAAAGAAACATAAAAATTCAGACAGAGAAGTCGTGGGTAGATCTGAAGAGACGTGTGTGAGCGAGAAGGCCTACAAACCGTTACTCCAGTTTTGTCCGGGGAAATGGACCAGAACTCCTGCAAAGTACCATGAGAAGTTTGTGAAAAGAAACCCAAAACGTTTGACCCAAGTCATAGAATTATGTCTTGACCAAATGCTAGTAAACTTCTGAATAAAAAATGTTCTTGCTGAGTTTGGTGGCATTTAGTAAAGAGAAATCCATCCATCCATTTTCTTACACCCTTGTCCCTAGTGGGGTCGGGAGGTGCTGGTGCCTCTCCAGCTAACGTTCCAGGCGAGAGGCGGGGTCACCTGGAGAGGTCACCAGTCTGTCAGAGGGTAACCATGCACACACACACACACACACACACACACACACACCTAGGGAGAATTTAGAGACCAATTAACCTGACAGTCATGTTTTTGGACTGTGGGAGGAAGCTGGAGTACCCGGAGAGAACCCATGCATGCACAGGGAGAATATGCAAATTACGTGCAGAAAGACCCCGGGCCGGGAATCGAACCCAGGACCTTCTTGCTGCAAGGCAACAGTGCTACCAACTGCGCCACTGTGCAGCCCCAAAGAGAAATTATTTTTGCTAAACATAACTGACCTCAGACAAGAAATTGGTCTGATTATGCTGTAAGTAAATATCTCCTTTCAACTGTATCATGAGCCCATTCGTTTTCTTCTGTTTATCTGAGATCAGAGGTAACAGGCCTGGCAGTGATCCTCCACCACCCTCCAGCCCGTCCTGAGGGATTCCAATGGGTCCCCAGGTCAGAGCAGATATATAGTCCCTCCAGCGTAATCTGGATTACAGACGGACGTTTCCAGAAAACCTCCTAAACCAAATCACCCTGAAGGCGCCCCAACGAAATGTCTGAAAACTTTGATTAATGTTGTCTGTCACATCAAATCCCAATAAAATACACTGAAGTTTGTGGCTCGGTGGCGAAAGGTTAAAAGATTTACAGGTTTTCCGAATACTTTTGGCTTCACCATTAAACATTACCATGAATGCTGGTTTGGACCTGAACTGTGCAGAATGTCAAAAAAAAGAAAAAAAGAAAAGAAAAAAGTTATGTATCGGCGTTTGCTATCGCAAGTTTTTGAACAGAACGAAGCATTGAACTATTCCAGCAGAATAAAAAACCCAAAGACGTGTACATCCTAATATGATGTTAGCTGATGTGACTAACAGGGCGGCTAGAGCATAAGAAGAGGCAAAAGTATTAAAAGTTGTTAATTTTTTTTCCTTTGGTTATCTTTACTTGCACCAGCTGTTATTACTTTATCATTGTGGTTAAGTGCAGCATGTAGATTACTGATAAAGTAGAAGAAGTTAGCTTCAGACTAAACTCTAGAAAGGGTCTGAGTATGAGGTTAAAACACAAAACTAGTGCTACTTGTAAATAACAAAAGCGAAGCAAAAAAAATAGTTACAGTCCTTAATTTTACAGAGAAATGTCTTGAGATTTAATATCTTCTTAAAGCAGCTTTTTATCTTACTGTGAAGCTTGACATGTCAAAGAAAAGTGTTTATTTTTGATGGGTTATTAGACGAAAGCGATGTTTGGTGAGCATCAGAATGAAATGCCACGGAGAAGTTTTATCGTTAGTTTTTATTCAGGCAGTATAAGCAGTGAAGCAAACTGACTGACTCATCCTGCTTAAAACATTTCTCACTCTGCTAACTTGGTTCAGACAATGCATCTTATCTTAAAGCGGCAGTTTAGAGTGTTAACCGTTTCAACACTCCTTTTGAGCCACTTCTACCACAGACATAGGGGAAGTTCAAGAGAAAAAAACCCAGCATCTTTAGTGTTCAGTTGTTCAATTTCCTATTACAAAAAGAAAAAAAAACTGAAAATTGTTAGGTAAAACATTTATAATGGCACTACAGAACATATAGTATAAGTTTTTCTCTCTCTTTTATTTTTTATTTTTTAAATTGTACTTGCTTTTATGCATTTCTCTGACAAAGTTTTAAATGTTGGCACCCAGGCATGCATGCAGTAGCTTTTGGCTCTGGAAGCATGCGCTTAAAAAAACAAAATCGGAAGACTTTCCGCAGTCTGCACTTTCCTTTAAAGGTTTAAACTGTACCAACAGAGAGTTTCTTATTTACCTCACCTGCCACTCACTGAGTTTGTTGTACATTTGAGTTTTGAGTCTGAACCTGACTGTTTCTAATGGGATTATTGTCACAATGCTGTGTGTGACATTTGTGGGGGGGGGGAAAAAATAGACTGAGAGTTTTTTTTTTTCTTCTTTTTTTCAGACTGAGCTGTTTGCAGAAATATAGTTTGCAATGCTTTTAAAGATGATCCACGAGTCTTAGTGGTTTCCTCTTCTGTTTAGTGGTTGATATGCGTAGGTCTAAAACTTCAGCTTTACTTTTTAGCTAAACTTTAGCCAGTTAAATGCAAAGATACATGTTTAAATTACATTTGCAAGTTACATGAAGCTATTCCTGTTCCTATTCCTTTATATAAGTATTGCTTCCAGAGAGTCTGGCTTACTTGCTGGTTTTAAAGTTGGTCATTATCAATAGAACTCCAGGCTTTCTGACACTCTTTTTAAAGTGCTGTCACACCGTTTCTTATTTTGCCACATTTATTGGGACAGTGACGAAATACAGCGCAGTTTGTGAAAGAGAAGGTCCCTAATCTTTGCGGACGTTTCTGTGTCTTATGATGAGTACTTGTTTCGTATAGCGTGTACATGTTGGGATGAAGGGTGTAAAATGTCTGCATGGCTTAGCATGAGCTTAAGTGTTGTTATTATTATCAGGACATTGCTACCACATGTGAATAGCTAATAGGTTAGCTGGCTTAACTGGAGATCCCTTTGTCGATGCTAGAGACACGGATGTGTAAAGATGATGCCAGGGCAGTATATGTTCAATTACATGATTGAAAATAAAAGTAAATACGCATATTTCTGGTGTGAAAATGCTCCTGGAAGTGTCCTCCAAGCGTTGTAACTAAATATAGTGGATATTAGTAAGCTGCAGTTTGTTATCAACATGAGGTCACAAAAAGACATGTTTTCATTTTTTGTTGAATCTGATAAATAGCAAGTAGAGCACTGACACAAAAAAGCATTTTAGCATCAATAAGGTGATTTCCCTAAAATTTACTTGAATTTCAACTGTAGGATCTTTTGCTGTGTTTGTATGCTTTAGACCAAATCCAAAAGATTATGTATCCCGTTGGTTGTGTGTTCGGTATTTTCCAGTTTTTCTTTTCTTTTTCTTAAAGGCTCTTCTTCCTCACGCTCTTCATCAGTTTTGGATCCCGTGTTAGGGTGTGAATCTGTGTTTGCTATTCAGTTGTCCTCCTCCTCGTTGTGTCTGCAAATATGGTTAGCAAAAACTATTTAAGTCCAGCTTCTAAATGTTTACTGTTGTACTTCAGTACCTGTTTGAGTTGCCAGTTAGATTATTATCATCAGGAGAAATAAGTCAGCAGCAAGAGTTCACCTTTTTGCAGATGACGCCATCCTTTAATTTAGGGGGGCCCATTGTGAGGCAGGCATGCTGTTGTTGCTCTTCATATTGCCCTTCAGCTGCTACAGGCATTATTGTGTATTTTACTATTTGATTTTCAGGGTGCATATTAGGCATTTATTTAATTTTATTTTTTAAGAGTTATTTTAGGCTTTTAACATTAAAATAGGGCCTATCTTAATTTATCAGTCAGGAAAGAAAACTAGTTCCAAATAACTTTTGACATTTTTCACTATGGTGACATTACTTACTCCGCACTTGTTTCCATTCTGTATTGTTACAATCTAGTTTTTAGTATAAATTCATTGTACACAGCAAACCATGGTGTACTTTATTTTCTGTTTAGGCCTGAGAAGTCAACAGCACTAGTATATATTTCAGTTCTAAACTCTACTTTTGCACACGCCTGCAGTCTTAATGCAGATTTTCAGTTCTTGAATCTCGGTTTCTGTAGAATCTAAATTTATTTAATATGTGAAAGCTGCCGTCTCTGGAAGAGTTAAAAGCTCTTTTAAAGACCCCGTATGCATTTTATGATTTTGACTTGTTTTCTGTGTTTTGGTGTTTATTGCAACTTCTGCTTGGCGGACCTGCTTGACCATGTCTCTCCTCTGAATAACAACGTTAATCTCAAGAGGGTTCCCAAATACATAAAGGTTAAAAACAAAAATAAAGCTCTAAATAACTTTTACATTGATTAAACAGATGTTATGAAGATGAGGAAAAATGTGCTCTGTTGAAAATAAGCTAAAAAGGTTTTAAACTTCTGCTGTTAAGAGACTGAAGTCGACCTGAAATGAAATGAGCCACCCAGTGGAAGAGAGTGGAATTTGACATCACCGTGCCAAAAATAAGGAAATGAAGGGAGACAACATTTTTACCAAACTTTTATTAGTTGTTGCTGAAAAGTAAAAACAGGGCATAGCACTGCATCATTTTACAGTTGTTCACGTTTCCGTTCTTTCTTTCTAAAGACCAAACACACTCAAAAACAGTTTGTTGCAATTATGCTTCAAATCCTTGGACTGAAGGAATGAGACTGCTGCATCAACACGAAGGAGTCCACAACATTTGTATGACTTTTCTAATTTATTGGAAGATTTAAGGCATGATTTGTTGGAAATAGTCCAGACTGTTCATGAAATGCTTTAGAAAAAAAAATCATTTTGTAAAAGTCATTATGAAAATAAAGTGTTCTGAAATATTCATGACTAAAATACATTCTGCATTAAAGGGTAAATAAATTTTCCAAAAAGGTCCTTAATTTCTACAAAAAGAATATATATCATACATGAAATAAAATCAAACCTCATCAAATGGCATCAGAAAAAAAAGAGTCTATTTTTATGCATATATTTGGGGGCTTGGTTCAAGTATCTGTTTATGGCACAATCATCAAGCTTTAGAGGTACAGCACACTTTATTGTCAGTTTTTTTTATTTATTTATCTTTTAACAAGCTCTGGTGTATAAATGTTGCTCCTTTTTAACAAAGTAATTCTATTGGCAAGTGTTACTTTTTTTTTTTATTTAAGTTTGTCTTGTACAAAAACATCTAAAATGTCCTAAAGTGTCAGACACATCATCACATCCAAATAATTCCAACTACGACATACAAAATAGTAGTTAAATACACACAGTATATCAAACTCCGCATGCAAAAGCAGAAAAGGTGCCCCTCTTTTATGTTTCAAATTTTAAAGTGAATTGTGATTTTTTTTCCCAGTGCATATGTATTTATTATATGCATTTAGATGAAATAGTCGCAATTATGGAGCTGATCTACAGACAAGGAAAGACTGAAACGCCACTTCAGTGAAATGCTTTTACCGTTTTATGTTTATGCAGCTTAACAATCAAATATCCTCATTAGAAATTAAATACAACTTTAAAAACGCATAGTACAATACGCTTCAAATGTAGGTAACGGCTATGAAGAGTAAAACTTTATGGCATTTTAGAAAAATGAGGAAAAAGTGAATTAAAGTCAGTAAATATTACCTCTTTTGTGTTTATATGCGACCTTGAAAGTTTGCAAAGGATTTTTATGTTGACCAATCATAATTTGTCTGCACAGATCCAAAACTAAATAAAAAAAAAACATGCCTAAAAAAAAAGACAAAAACAGACCAAATGTTTGAAATGGTACTTAAATCTTTAATATCACATTATTATGGATTGGGTCGTAAATACTGATGATCGATTTTGAAATAGTTGGCAGATTTTGAATGCAGACAAATGAGAAATCAATGAAATCTGCAAAAACAAAGAAATAGTGATAAAAATTAATACTGCTTTATTACGCTCCTCATAGACAAAGCTGCATCCTGTACGTGTGCTGAACACGGAGGAGAAGCCTCATGTCAAATCAAAAAGATAATCCAGCCTGATATGAAGAACTATTGCATGATGATAGCAAAAGTATGCCTGCAAATCAGATTCTAAGCAGTGCCAAATTTATGCCTTCATTTTAAAATAGTGACAGAAAATATATAAAGAAACTAAAAGATCTTTGTTCAATAAGTCATAATACAGGCATAAGGCCTTTGCTAATATGCTACATAGCCCCTCCCCCTATCAGGAATGTACTACCAAAATACAGTATGTCCCTTTACAACCAGTGACTTGCCAAAAATTCTAATTCAGAAATAAAAACAGCTGGAGTTTTCCACATCCATATTTGTACAATGTGCGGTGCTTTTTGCAGCTACGTCACGTTGATCTGATTTTGTTTGCGTACAGAAAAAAAAAAAACAGCTTGAGTGAGGCAGGACTGCAGTCCAAGCAGCATGGCCACGGCCAGGGCGGGGCCCCTCTTTGCGTTGCCAATCGAGCGCATCACATGCATTCGAACTCGTCGATGCGCTGTTTGGTGTTGCCCGACCGGATCTGTCTGAGGGTCTTGTACTTGTCACGTCCGGCTTTCATGTTCTCCGCGTGGATCATGTCGTTCACTGTCTTCTTGGTGTCATCTCGGGCGTTGGCCAGCTCTGAGCTCAGAGCCTAAGGGGAAAACCCCCACAACATTTAACACAGCAAAATATCAAAATAAATAAATAATATTGTAGCTAATAAAAGCTGGAAGTGTTTTAGTTTGACCCAAACTATTAAATAAACTAAAACCGCTTACACCAAACCTCTCAGAAGCACAAACAACCAATCATTAGGAGATATAAACCCAGCCTTACAAGTAGATGTTTCTGCAGACGCTCGTTCTTCTCGGCTTCGGTCATTCGCTCCTCTTCGCTGCGGTCCTTGTACGTAGCCGCAGCCGTGAACTCGGCGCTAGCCTCGGCGCTGCTCTCGTCATTCTCGTCATGCTCATTCTCGGCATTGAGTGGCTCCTGGACATGGGCCGCCATCACTTTGTTCTTAAGCTCTTCTTTGGTCTTCTCCAGGTCCTCCTGCACTGTGGTGGCCTAAGGGTGACAAGAAACGATAAGAGGCCTGTCTGATCATTATTTATAGCGCTATAAAACAGAGTTTGCTTTCTTTGTGTGCTTATGCCTGAATATGGGAGGGTATCAAAGGAAAAAGGAATGAAACATGAGCTGATAGTGGTGCCAGCAACGGAGATTGGAATGTCTGAGTGCTCAAAAACTGCACAACACGGAAACTTGGCACAACCGTTAAGATGTTAAACAGGATTTCCAGCACTTAAAGAGAACTTTAGTCACACTAACAGGAAATCACCAGTAGCCCTGACTGGGCTTGTTTTTAATCATAATGAAACCCAAGGGGAGCCTAGGAGCTTTCAGCACACAAAGATAATCTGAAAACTAGATTTATTACACTTTAACTTCGATTTACTTGTTTTTAAACATGCAAGTTGAGACAATTTAGAAACAGAGTATTTTCACCTCTTTTTATTTCCTATAAAGCAAGTTTAAAACCAGGTTAAACCACTCTAAATGACAATAAATCTCTAGGCGTGTAGCAAGATGACAACTTGCGATTCTAAGTGACCAGAGTATTCCTTGTCGACGTTACATCCAGCTAATAAAGTGCTAGCTAGCTGGCTGCTGTTAGCCTGTTACTTCCTCTGCTGTAGTGTAAGCTATTATTATGAGCCCGAGATAAAAAAAAGTGACTGCTTTGAACTCCACGCAGTTTGTCTATGTTTGAAACTTAATTCGAAGAAAGACAGGAAGTAGTTCTTAAGTTATAACTTGTCATCAGGGTGGTTGACAGCATGCATTAATCTGAAAGTCCTACTTTCAGATTCTCTGAAAAAGTAACACTGACATTATAGGAATGATGCCTGATTCTTATGAATAAGAATAATTATGAATAAGAATGGTGCCTAAAACATAATTCGTATGATGGCCAACAGTTAGCTGCTAACAGAAGTAAAGTTAGCATCTGTTTTACAGCTTAACTAAAATACTGGACTGCATTTAATCTCTTTAGTTCATCTACAGATAAACATATAATTGACTTTTCCTAAAACAGAGTTTCAGTTTCTATTTCTGAAAATAAAGAAGATTTTTTTAAAAGCTAGGCAAGTTTTAAAAACCTGATCTAAATATTTTACTCTAATTGCAAATGAAATCCAAGGTTTGTGATTCAAGAGGTTCTGTGTAAACTGGTTTTCCCAAATTACTGCTGAAATCTCATCTTGTTTTTGTGAGATGTATCATTGCATATATGACACAAAAAAACAAGAAAATCATTGTTTTCCACCGAAAGGTTGGTCGTTAGGAAAAGGCCACACTACTGCCTTCTCACTTCCCGCCACATGGTGGCTCTAGAGTAAATGCCTTTATTTTTGCTCAATAGTACGAAGTAGGAAATGAAGCTGTTCAACACTGCTTGCTCTTAATTCCTCCTTAAGACATTTCTTATGCTTACTTTCAAACATAAAAATGACTTTATTGCATAAAAATGAAAAGATTTATGCATATCCGCTGACCTTCTCAGTCAGGACACAAATCTTAGTCACTTTCAAGCCACATAGATTAAAGCTATATGAATAATTCCTGACAATGTGCTAAGGCCTGTCCCGATAACAGATTTTGCTGGATGCTAAATTTGCCAGCTAATGTTGCTACCGATCTCCGTATCGGTGAATACATGTGTGAGCGTTTGTGAGTGCAAACGGGTGAATGTTGCTCTAACGTAAAGAGATTTGAGTGGTCAAAATGAGAAAGGAAAAGTCATTTATCATGTAAAATGATTTAAGAAGTTCCTGGTCTCTACACTTTGCCATATAAATGTGACATTTTCCCCCAGCAGTATGTCAAATATGGACTCATCTGAGACCAGAGCACGTGTTCTGTATTTTTCTGTCCAACTGAGAGGAGCAAGTTGCGATATTATAAATGTCAGAATGTAAAACACAACATTTTTCGAAGGAAAATTTGCCACCTGACATCTGTAGAGCTGCGTATGCTATGAAGTCAAATGTGTGAAAAAAGAAGAAGAAACTTGGACCACACCTTCTGCTGCCACTCAATTGCCTCGTCTTCTTTCTTCTTCTTAGCATCCTCCAGGAGAGAGATCTTTGAAGTCAGTTCAGCCAACTCTGTGGCCTAAAAACGGCAAAGAAAAAAATCTTAAGGCAACTGAAATCATTAACACATTGTTTTAGACGTCACACCAGCATGTCTGATGAAACGGACCAGGTGTTCTTGGTTCTTCATCTGGTTCTCTGACTGCTGCAGCAGTGCCATCTTGGCATCCTCGGCTCCCTTCAGCTCAGATTCCAGACGTTCGGCCTCCTCCTGAGAACGCTTCCTCTCCTGCTCCAGCTCCAGAGCCCTCTGAGTCTGCTCCTCCAGCTCTGTGCACATAATCAAAATTAATGGTAACAACTATCTAAAGCAAACATTGCTTTATTGATTGTAGAGTGGGAGTCTGCAACTGCAGTCTTTGAGGACCAGAGGAAGTAATTCTGCCATCTGATTCAGGTGCATTGAACCAGGGATACATCTAAAAGTTGCAGGAGACCAGTCCTTACGGACAAGAGTCTTAAATATACTTAAAACTTTTGAGTAAGTTTTACTTGGTTGCTGAAATGTTCCCCACCTTGTTGGGCTTTTTTGGTCTGATCTTCAATCTGCTTCAATTTCTCCATCAGCTCCTCCTTCTCTTTCTCAATCTTTTCCTTCTCTTTTTCTGCGACCTCTCTTTTCCTCTTTTCGTTCTCCAACAGAGCCCTAAGGGGGAAAAAAAACAGGAGAAGGTATGTCAGATTGTTCACCATAGTTTTCAACTTAAATAAATACAGTGAACAGAGACCCACTTATTGCAGAGCTTCAATAAACCCAATTTCTTATAACAAAGAAATTGGGACGTTATTTATTTCTATTGTCAAATTCCACCATATTTGTCCATTGGTACCTCTCCATCTTTTTGTGGTTCTTCTCCTCCCGAGCCTGCGCCTTCATTTGCTGTACCTCAATGGTGTCGGGTTTGCGGCGGCGCATGTACAGTTCATGGTTGCCCATGCACAGAGCCAGGATGCGCTTGTTGATGCGCAGCCTCGGAGCGTAGAACACAAAGTCCTATAGTTTAAGTACAATTAAAGATTTTTTGTAAAACATCAAATGAAAAATACATTTTAATGATATTATTTACACTAAAACATACTGGTGCTTTCTTGTCAATTGGTTTGATGACAAACTTCTTGTCGTTGAAGGAAATGTTCCTTATTTCACTCCAAGGAAATCCAATTTTGGGCGTCATTCTGTTAAAAGTGGCAAGACAGAATTAGCTATTTAGTTATTTTGTATTATACAAATTATTCAAACAAAAATACAGAGTTGGTCTATTTTTGGGCTTAAAATCCAATAAATAAACCAGGATCATTGCTACTCTTAAGGCTACAGGATTGAGGGATAACTAAATACACCATTCCTGGTTTTTCTTTAAAAAAATGTTCCACAGTTTGAACACATTAAATGTGGAGTCCCCCAAAGAGTTGTGTTAGCCCCTAAACTCTGTATCAAAACATTTCAGTTTCCCCTTCTTAGGGAGCAAATCACAAATAATAAACAGAAAATATGGTATGTAAAATGTTCAATTTTACAAATACACTGTGATAACATATTCATAAACTGGAATGAACTAAAGCAGAACCATTTTGGTCATCATAAATTAAATACATAAACAGGACCTTCTATATTTATTTACACATGGTAAATGTATAAAAAATAATTTACATGAATTCATGTCATAATGATGACAGCATAATTTCAAGCTGAAAACCTCGGCTTTAAATTTGGTACATTTACTTGGTGGAGAAAAATAATCAAATGTTATGCATAATGAGCTGAACAGATCCAGAAATTACCGCAAGAAAATAACTTTTTGTCCATAAGTATCAGTAATTACAGTTGGATTAATAATTTAAAAGTTGAAAAAACTGGAATAGTGTCAACAATTTTCCACAGAAACCTGCAGCAAAGAGTGGCACCTAGGGGTCCCAGAGTTTTCATAAACTGTTAGTCAATATCTTCATGCAAACCTGCTGTTTGGTGCATGGAAAAAACGACCTTCTTTGTCCTAACAAGACAAACCTACAAGGACTTTCCTGAAGCAGCCCAGCTTGGTCTGATGGGAATAAAGCTGATTGTTCCACCAACAACAATCCCCAAACATAAATCTTTTAGAAAAGCTTCGAGCTTTCCCTTCCACTGTATGCTCCAACCTTGAAAAAAGCTACTCAAAAAACTACTTATTTACACAGCTTTACCAGGGGTGCAATTAATCTGAATGTATTTTTTTAGAACAAATAAAACCTAAACCAAGACAATGACTTACTTGTCATTCTGTTCATAAATGTTGAGACCCAGAGCATCCACTCCCAGAAACAGCTCAGTTCCTTTCTTGTTCTTGATGTTGAAGTAGTTGACTCCATACATCTCCAGGTCCTGGGCGATCTTCAGGTACTCCATCATGGATTCCTCCCTGTGAACACATGAGTTTCAGCTCTCGGTGGGAGAGACTCGCTGAGACGCCCAAAGGGCCAAAAGGTCCGGACCCGGATCAGCAATCTGAGCTCAAGCTATCAGGCTCCAGTCGAAGGTAAAGCAATAGAGGTAACATATTTTTTCACTTTGGCAAAAATGTTTTTACTAACTAAAGGCACAAAAGTGGTGAAACAATGTTCAGAAGAACTACATTTAGAAGAAGAAGCTGAAGCAAGTGTGAGTCACCTCATCATGCCCTTGTGTTCTTCATGCCACACTTGAATCCTCTCCTCCCACTGCTCTTTGTTGAGTTTGTGCTGATCCAGTACTCTAGGAACATGGGACACAACCATGCGTCATTCGGCGAACTAACATCAACAGCCAGACAAACATGACGACAGGAGAACAATAAAAGCAGCTCTACCTCTGAGGGAGCAGGTTTTCACTGCTCAGGTAGCCCGACGTGTGCACCTCCTTGTTGTAGTCGCCGAACTTGGCCTGCACGGCGTAGGAGGCCAGGAGCACCGCCGTCTCCGGGGGGCAGTAGATGTCGTCGTTTAGGATCGCCTCCTTCACCTGCAAGAAGAAGAGCCGCTGTGTGGCATCCTGGATCAGCTCCTCCGTTACATCCTCGGGGAAGAACTTGGCACGGAACTTGAAAAAGAGCGGGTTTTCCTTCCTCACATCCTGGGCTGTCACCTAAAATACAAGATGAGGTCAGAGGTGAAGGGTTTACAACTAAGGATCACATAAAGAAGAAGAAGAAGAAGAAAAAAAAGAGTTGAATGAAGAGCTCACCTTCTTATTGAGCTTCAGCCAGGTAGAGAAACCCTTTGTATCCTGGTACTGGAGTCCGAAGTACCAAACCTCTCTTAGTCCAATGGTCTTTACCACCTTAAAATGTCAAAAAAACGGATCATTTGTCTATAAGCTGTCAGTGAATGGGTTTTTCTCCCATTAAAAATCAAGATCGTAATGAGTAGATTCGCTGGAAGCAAAAATATACAACATTATTATCACTGTGACACACCAGAGATTAAAATTATACAGCTTTAGGTTTAAATGTGACCTGATTAATAATACGTATTCACTGTAGCTCTGTGTAAATGTTATTCAAATTTTGAGCAAACTATTAAACTGTTGCGAAATACCCATACCCCCAACTGCCCCCCCGAACCCCCCCCAAAAAATGAAAATGCAAATTCAGCATATTTACATGAAGTGGTTTTGAGCAAATCAACCAGACTATGCAAAGTGTAATTTCATCAGGTACTGATGCTATGAAGGGCTGCAACAAATAGGAAGCAAAGATTGTAAACTAGAATAGACCACACATCTCAGAAAAATGGAGAGAGATTTTCTGGGACTTGTACTTTTGGCAATGTTGCATGTTGAGATGTAGAGAAATAAAAGCAATTCTACATCGAGTTATGGGAATATCTAGGAAGACACCTGATCAGTTCCATGAGGTAAATTACTTCCATCTACCCTTAGACGCATTAATCGTTTTTCCAAAAAGCCCAAAACCACCTCAAGCGAGCATTAAACTGTTTTTGTGAAATTAAGGAAATTATTTTAAATTTTGCCATTCCCGTCAACCTTTTCTAATCCGATACTACAAAACGCCCATAAAAAAATGTTGACGGAAACAAAATTTGTGGCATATAAGTCTAACCATTCAGACATTAACAGAGTATAGTAAGTAAGTCAGTTGTATCATACCTGGTCAAAGAGTTGTTTCCCCGTTGTGCTGGGCTGAATGGCAAACTCCAGTTCAGCATCCATGGTGATAACACGCACACTGACCTGATTGAAAAGAGAGAATAGAAGAAAAATATTTATATAGATATAGGTAACCCAAACATCACTCTTTACAGATTTAAATCATTTTACTCATAAGAACATGTAGGTTAGCAACTGATGGTGTAAGAGTTGAGCAACTCCACTGCCATCATAGCCATTCGGCTTGACGAAGTGAGTCGACGGTGCAAACAGAGTGTCTGCATACCATAGCATGAGATTAAGTATTGCTATAACCTGACATTGCTACCAAATTCATTAGCATTTCTACAAACTTCTACTATATGTTTATATATGATGCTTTGTTTTCTTAAAGTCATGCAGAGCCAGTTCAGAGGATAATTGGTACATGTGGCTGTAGGGATCCTCACATTTCACAGGACAAACCGTAGAATTGAATGTTCATGAAGACAACAAAAATATGAGTTTAGTTCCATAATTTATTTAACCTTTTGACACTGTTATCCTAAGATGTCCATTTTGATATTGGTCCTGCTGTTTTTAGCTACTAAATTCAACAAAGAGAAAATCAACTCCATTGATACAAATTAAAACAATGAAATTGTTATCTAAACCAGGCAACATGTGTATTGTTCATAAGATTTTAGTAAAAATCTGAAAATCCCTTCTAGGAATCAATTGCTGGCTTTTTGTGATGAAATTTCAAACATATTGTGGTAAACATAGAATGCAATGGTGGGCATCAAATTGTACCTAAGGCCCAGTACAACTTTTAACTAAAATAAACAGAAGTTAAGGATTTCTGTCTTTATGTCAACAACAGCTTAAATAAAGCTCTGGGAAAAATTAAGAGACCACTTAAAATGATTAGTTTTTCTGATTTTGCTTTTATAGGTATATGTTTGAGTAAAATGAACATTGTGCTTTTATTTTATAAACTACTGACAACATGTCTGAAATTCCAAGCAAACATTTTGTATTTATTATCAGAAAATGAGAAATGGTCAAATTCATGAAAAAGACGCAGCGCTTTCCAACCTCAGATAATGCACAGAAAACAAACTCATATTCATTTAGAAACAATAATGCTGATGTTTTAACCCAGGAAGGGTCAAGAAATCACTATTTGGTGGAAAAACCATGATGTTTTCAATGGGGTTCAGCACAATGGCCTCTTATTTTTTTTCCAAAGCTGTATACTATTAAAAAAATGTTAACAATATATAATCCTGGACATAGAAATAGGTTTTATTAAGAACATTGCGTTTTAGAACTAGAGGACAACATACAGAAACACTGTACTCATAGGAAGTCATCTAATTATGCATTATTTAAAAAAAAAAAAAAAAAGTAGACCAAACAAAGCTGCAACCATAACAATTCTGTATTGTTTTAAAGAGTGAATTTTATTGAAAACCCTGCCTCATGGCAGATAGTCTCTGCCAGTCTGGCTTCAAGCGTAGACGTTATCTACAGGAAGTAACCACATCCTCTGGAGGCTGGGCCGTGTGAGGCAAGACGGCTAAACACTGATCTCTCATGAGAGTCGTCTACATCCTGTCATGTATCAAAAAAGCCTGCATGCTGCTAAACTTTCTGCTCTACTAAAGCCAAACATGAGCACAGTTATTATAGATTGATTATCTCTTCAGTGAGCAAATTCTATAGTTCACATAGTTTTTTCTTTTTTACACATGGTCAACATTTGGATGTGCTTATCTAACCTCTTAGTCTCTCTCAAAAAGGTCACCCAGAGTCAAAACTGATTTGGTGCTTAGTAAGCTGACTCTGTTGCTTTCTGTGTTAAAGAAGACTTAAACAGCAGCATGCATCCCTATTGGGAAATAACTGTGCAGGCAGAGGCCCACGCCTGCCTTTAACAACAATGGTGTGCATTATTTCCCAGTTGCAGGGCCTCGATTAGAGTTGCGTTCTTTCCCAACCATGTCAGCAAGACCCCATTTTACTGCTCAGGACACTTTCTCCTCTGCCACTTCCTGTCATCCGCTGTAGTTAAAGACTCCGAAGTGAAGCCTTCAAGCTGAGTCTGTACTCTGAGTCAACACAGATTTAACCAACAACATGGCGGAACACCTTTTAGTTTTTTGTGTTTTTTTTGGTTTAGAGCAGATAAGAGTTCAGCTCACCACCACAGAGGTGGTGATTGAGCGGTTTCATTTCCGGAGTGAGAATGGTTAATCTTGCATGAAAAGGGAACTACACATCTAAATTTTCTGCCTGCTTAGGGTGTGTCTCTTATGGCCTGAACTCAAAAACACTTCAGAAGCTATTATTAGTACCCAGTTGAAGAAACACCACCCTCAGGTCCATGTGTTAAGTTTCCCTGGCTTCTCTTTTTTGCTGTTCCCAACATTGAATCAAGTTATATTTGATCATTGGCTTGTTACTGGCATGTGTAGCTTTTGTTCAGGTTCCTTAAGCATCCTGAAAGCTATATTTGTTTCATGCTGCATGCCATGCTTTTTGCTTTTTACAACCAATGTATTCTACCAACACTGGCAGCATTTGAATAACTGCTGGCATAATTTTTACAATATTGGCTATTAAATGCCAACAAAAGGCAGCAAACTTACAGCTTTTGAAGCAATAGTTCATGGGGGCAACTTTTGTATTTTCCATTGACTGCTAGCTGTTCTTCAGTGCTAATGCTAGCTAGCTGCAACAAGTACATTTTCAATTTCTTTTAAGACTTACATGTCTCTGTCCTAGTCTATCACAGTGCTTCAGCTAACATTTGTGTTAGCATTAGTGTCAAGCTGCTATATACTTAAGCTTTGCTAATGCCTAACACGCTAAAATGCACAGAATTAAATTGAAAACGTCATTGTTAGGGCTGAAGTTTTATTTCGTCATTGTCCCACAGGTAGTTAGGAAAAATATGGTTACAACTGTCCATTTTTATTATACCCTCACTGTACAATATTAAAACTCAAACAAATTAACAGTTTTGAAGAGCAACATGGAGGGTAACTGACAAAATATACATTTGGAGTTCGATTTGTCTTCTAGCCTTGTTCATATATTGAAAAAAGAGAAAAGTTGAAATAATAAACAAAAAGCAATGTCAACAGCAGAAAAAGGAGTGACCAGAACTTTAGCAGAACCAATGATTTCACCAAGCGGGTGCCAGTGGCAGCTATGACCAACCCTATACATTTTCAAAATCCATCATATCACACCATTTATGGACCATTACAGTTATTAATATAAACTGTAAGATAAAAAAAAGAGGTGACTTTTAACAGAGGAGTAAGGAGGTAGAGAGGAGTTATTTCTGATATAGACAAAATTTTCACTGATCCCCAATAAGACAGATGTGAGGAACTACCATCCACAATAAAGCTATTAATCCATCTTAAAATACAAGGATTTTCCTAATCAAATCACATTCCTTTTGACCTGCCCACACACCAGATGTTCTGGGATTCTGTGAAGAGTCAAAAAAATGTTGTTGGAACGCCGGGGTTCTGATAGGAGGAAGAGGAGGAACACGAATGAGTCAAGTTCATGTGAAGGTGAACTGCGGAAAATACCCCCAGTTGCATCGCCAGGAAGAGGAAGAGAAACTACTGAAAGAAACCGGATGGTTTAAAGATGAGCAGAGCAAAAAACTCTGATACAAGATGTCCTTTGATTGAACAGCACAACCAAGTTTTTCAAAGCAAAACACTATGAAGATTAAAATTCATTGTGCACACTTAATATCCTTGCAGTCATTGCCCATGATACATTCTCCACAGTTTTATCTCCCTGTGCGGTTCGCAACCACAACCCTTTCAACTCAAGCCAAGTCAACACATAAGATAACAGCAAGCGCCTTTGGAAAACAAGAAGAAACCAATCTGTTCATTGACTGCAGCGACTGGTGACGGGTGAGAAATGTGGGTAAGTCAAACCAGGTCGACTTAACTCCAGCAGCTCCTAAACAATAGGACTCCTTGATAACCAGATAGACCACTTGACTTCAGCTTGAATAAAAAAACTTGTGTGTCTTATCTCCTTCAGTGAAGTAAAATGGTTATTTTAAAATGTTAGCACAAGCCATTTAACAGCTCGGCCAGGAAGTGGGAGTCAAGTGAAGGTATAGAAATAACCTGAAATGACATCTTAGATTAGCACAGCTGTTAACTTCAATATTTATAGCAAACCAATAAAGAAAACTACTGATGGAAAAAAACACAGTGTAGTCTGTATCAATCAGTAGTGTTAATCAGTCTTACACTGTTGCACGAGAGTGGGGAAAAAATCTGATGGCTTAGTTTAAACTGTGACAGGAAGATGGTCGGTGAGAGAAAAGGATGAGGTTTCCGCCAAAGCAGGGGACCAAACGGCAGCGCAACTTCTTCACAATGTCAGAGCAAGCACTGAAAAACTAAGCTGTTACTGATGATAACAACTAAAATCACTGAGCATCTTCAGATACTGTTGTAGTGATCTCCTTGTTATTGGGATGGACCAATAATCACTGGTTGATCCTAATCACCGAAACTGTGAACACACCTTTAAAAGTGCTAACTTCTTGCTTAAAAACTGTGAAGATTCAAAGTTAGCTATTTAGCTATCACTGAACTCAGAGGAAGCACTTAAGGCGTAAAAAGCATTGCATAAGTGAACTATTTCATGTCAATAAAAGTTACATGCTTTCTGTTGCTGCTACGACAGCAGTGGGTACATACTGGTCATTTCACTGCGACATTATATACTTGCAACTTTTCCATGTATGAAAAGAAGTCGCTGAACCAGAGTCACACGACTTTAGCAGACACCACTGAGGCTGAATGAATTACAGCAGATTTTCTCTGTTTTCTCCCTTGCAAGCTTTCAACTCGTAAGTCGTGGAACATGCAGAGGTTTGCAGATCTCAGAGTTAAAGTAAGGCACTGCATCTTCTAAACAGAACGCTTACAGAATCATGTTTACAGTAAATAAAGCTAACTGTGGGTGGGCAAAGAGTATCATAACAGATGATACTTAAAATTTGAATTACCATCAAAACAATCAACTTTAAGTAATGTTTGCAAATCCCATCTATCTATTGTCTTGCGTTTATCCAAGATGGGGACGTAAGGGATGGAAACCAGCTCAGTGACGTCCTCCACCTCACTCTGAGGACAGGATACATAATCCCTTCAGGTACTTCTGGGTTTTCCCCAGGTTCTCCTCCCAGTGGGATGGGCCTGAAAATCCTCCAAAGGGATGGACCCAAAAGGAAATTGACTAGATGCCTGAACTACCTCTACTCCTTTTGATGCGGAGCAGCAGCAGCTCTACTACTCTGCTGTACTCCTCCCAGCAGAGTCCCATAAAAAAAACCCAGATCTATTTAAAAAGATTAATTGATATATTTAAAAACAGAATTAAATTAAAATTTGCATCACTTAATGTAGTCGTGTACTGACAATGTATTTGATAATAGGTGTTTTATTTTTAGAACAGTTTTTGTGTTTATAAGACTAATTCCATGCAATACTTAATCACCTAAATGACATAACAAATAATGACTAGTAATTATTTTATATCAGCAAAACTTAATGTAAGAAAGATGACTCCCTAATGCAACACGTAAACCCTGTTTTACAGTGACTGTTCTCTCACAGTGCAACATCATAAACAAATGATAAATAATCACTGGCAGCAGGCAGGCTACAAAAATATAAAACAAACACATTATTTTATATCGAAGAGAGGAAACAGAAGGGGCTAACATTAGAACCAACAGCTCAACGCTTTTCCAAAGAAAAGACTGGAAATTGGCCACAAAACTGTGATATCAGTGATATTAAACAATGTGTAATTGTTTACAAATTGACGCTGTAAAAAATGACTCCTTACCACCTAATTGTAATGATGTGATTTTTATAATTTCTACATTTTCATTAATGTTTTATTAATTTTCACCTGCTCCACTCTCTAGATTTGTCTATGATTCAGCAGCATCAGTAAAGCTCCTTCATGTCTCTAGTTCGGTTGTGTCATAATGTCAAATACTTTGATTTAGCAGGTCTGTAGTGTATCTAGAACATAAACTCATACTAATCACATCTATGGTTTGTATAACTAACAATATACTGAATACAGTTGGTGTCATTCTATTGTGGTGAAGGTTCTTTACAGGGCGGCTCAGACACTTTCACTATAAAGAGTCCAAAATAATAACAATCACGGTTCATTATAAAGTGTCGCTGCAACATTTATACTTTATATATATATATATATTCCACTATGAACTAATAAGATCACCTCAACTAAAAATAAACATGTTAACCATGTAAAACTGTACTTACTAGCAGAAATGTGATGTTCTCACGGCTTTCCAGCAGAAAACATAAAGACTCCACAGCTTTTGATTACATTTTGTCCACCAATTTTACTTCTACTAAGTCCTAATCTCCTCAGTTATGTGCACTACAGAGCCATTTAATCTCCTGCTCGCATACCTCCAGCTCTTTCCATTCAACGTGTCTCCATAGACACACTTTTTAAAGGTCTGGGCGCTCCAAAAACAGGCAAACATCTACCACATACGGACTTAAAATGGTAAGTTATGCTCTGTGTTGGGTGCTAATAACAGTAAAAGTGTTTCTGTGTTTGTTTATGGATAGTGTTATGGAGCAAACATCTGATTTTATTGTGGGGAAAAAGGGAAGCATACCGATTTTTAAAAAAAATGAATCTTTTAGGCTAAGCTCTTAAGCACTAAAAAAATCTGTTTCAATATTTATGGAAAATATGTGACATCGTGAATCGGAGTTCTTTAACTCTTTTGAATTATACAGTAGTTACCCAACACCATTAAGTATAGCCTTTCTGTGCAATCACTGTAATAAAACACAGCTGAATTAGGTCATAAAATTTGACAAAGTAGGGATGTAGGAACTTCTGTGCTTCTTGTACTGCAGAAAATACAATCTGAAGTGGGGCTTGGCATTGGAGGACCACGCGGGGGGAAGCAGGGTGGAGAACAGCCAGACCGTGATGTGAAAGTCCATATAAGGCTACAGGCGAGGAAATTACCAGAAAGGAACTGATGTAAGTGCAGAAACCTTGAGTCACAACATCACTTCCTTGGGAAATTGAAGCACTGCCACGAGCTCTCCAGCAAAGACAGGCTTTTTCAAAAATGAATGCCTTTGTGAAACATCTCAATTTCTAAAGTTACTTAAACACCGAGTTTAAAAAACAAAACTCAACTGGGATTAACCTGTTTATTTTTAGTAAGAGCTTAACTTTCACTGGCTTCAAGACATCTGCTGAATATGTGCATCTAACGTCCTTTTCTTTATTCACCTTGTCAGTCTAATATCTGAATGCCGGTTTCACTGAGTGTCGCAAAAACCTGATCGAAGTTGGAGCTAAATCCCCTTCATGGATCTGCAGAAATGAAACTCAACCCCCCCTTCACATCCGCCTAACTTTTAGTTTTAATTAAACCACAAACCCACACAACTCTTTAATTTAGAAAAATCCTGCTGCTTCCTCTTTAACATCCATTCTGTCCTGCTCTAGTTTCCCCTTTCTGCCGCTTTATTGCATACACCCTGCACAGCTGCACTTTCTCTGCGCTCATGAACTATGTGAACTGCCAAATAAGCAGCTATTGTAGCTAACTATAAACTCTACTCTAGGTATAAAGGGTTAAAACAGCTGTCAGGAAGTAACTAAACATGTGCAAATAGGGCTAGTGCTTCTCTGCTTTGCGCGTGAAACGGCTCACACAAAATGACTGTGAAAATATTCTGTTTTTAAAACAGCTTTATTTTAATTGCTGATAAATATCATCAGCATCAAAACTCACAGGTATCCGCTTTTACAGCTTAGGCACCGGTGGATAAAAATAACTGCAAAACTGATGTCAGAGGCAACAACGCCTAACATTTTATTCTGGGTGACAAATGGCGGGGGAAGTTCTGGCAGAAACAATGCTACAGGAAGAGAGCAGGTACAGGAGTTGGAGCCATTTGTACTGGAAATCTGTTTGGAAATGTTTCATGTTTTCTTTTTTTTGTTTTAATGAAATCGAATGAGAAACGCAGCAGTTAAAACTTCTGAAAGTACTGACTTTGCATGTGGGTCTGTTACAAATAATGAGGGAACTAAAGGTGTTAACTGTTATGGTTCAACAACGGCTAAATTTTCCATTGTAGCGTTCATATGATTTAAAGTCATTGTGATGAGATGATACAGGAAGTGCAGCGGTGATTCGAGTTTTCTCATCCTCTACCTGTTGCTGCTCACTGTCGGCCAAAAGGCTGAAACAGGACTAATACTTAAGGAATGAATGGTATGCCTGTTAAGCAGCAGGCTGTAGGGTAGCTACCGAGGTAAATTAACCTACTAATATCACCTTATTCCACTCTAAATGGAGCTAGCTAGCTTTAACAGGTCTATTTCATATCTGTGCTTAGTCCTTGGATGCAAAGAACTGAAGATGACATTAATATAAATGCATAAATTAATGTAATATACAAGCAGCGATAGGAACAGGGCTTTTCTGTTTAAAATAAAATAAGTTGAATCATGTAAAATGTTTTAACTCTGAGATTCCATGTTTGTTTGTTTTTTTTAAACTCAGGCTTATTCTTGGAGACCCAAAAATTACAACTAAACATGGGCCAGTAAGAGATTCTCACAGTATAATACCCTGGAGTAAGACTAGCAAGGTTTCACTGTATCAAAGTATTTACTGAAAAGATTTTCAGTAGGTTAATTAGTTGGGCTGTCTGCTCTGGTAGCCTGCAGTCACCTAGAACACTTGTAGCTTGTGAACTTGATGGCAATCACTGCGATTCCTCACCATGACTATCTGTTTTCTTCTGACTGCTAATGCTCTCAAAATAACCAAATTTGTATTTCTTGCAAGCAAGAGGAAAGTGCGGCAGCCATCTTTTAGGCAGCTAAATGGCAGTGCGCAGCAACATGTTAGAGAGGGCAGCACATGCTTTGCTACCTTTTAAACTCTTGGTATACTTCGATTCCGGTAACCAGCCAATGAAAAGTGTCTAAACCTTCTTCCAGCCACCTGACCAGAAGTGTGCAGGAGCAAGTTAAATTGCAGGAATGGTTTCGAAAGTGTAACTTTGGTTATTTGATTCATGTTACCAAACCATAACAAATTCAAACTCTGTAACATATAATAAAACGTATAATCATGGACAATGAAATGGAAGTTTGATCTTCTTCATCTCATTGGTCATCCCTTCTGCTATCAGTTGAGTTCTCCCTTAAAACTGACTGAATTTGAATATTTTACTCCAATGATTTCCTTTCATTCTCTTAATTAAAGCATTTTTTTATTATTATTGAGCCAAGTCCAACAGTTGAAATGAATTGTAAATCAGAAGCAACAATAAACTGTGTCCCCCAGTGATAAAGAGGCATTGTCATTGTGTTCCCCCCTCGCTTTTCTTTGTCCAGAACATGACCAGCACCAGCACAGATTTCCAGGGCTTTGGTTCTTCATTCTCAGCTCATCATTCACAGCCCTAAATGTGTGGTTTCCCAACTCTACACATAGGTAATCTCCCCTTTTAGTCGCCCCCGGATTTTGGGCAGCACAGCTGGCCAGAGTGACAGTTCAAATCCCTCCTTGTTGGAGCAGCCTAAATAAAGAGGCCTTGGAAAAAGAAAGGCTAGCTCGGCTGGGCTCGGCTCGGCTCGCTAAAGCAGCAGGCCACACTTCCGCCGAAAACTCCCCAGAAAAGAGAGCGGAATGTCTCGGTCTGCGTGAGCGGAGATGAGGCTTACATTGAGGCGTTTACGTGAAGTTTGAAGAGCAAACGGCGGGCTGAGGGGTTTGATTTAAAAGCGCTAATTGTAGTGAGCCGAGAGGCGGCAGCGCGCAAGCGCACACAGTTAACGGAAAGCCAGCAGCGACCCTCCGCCGAGCCTCAGAGGATGCTACAAAACGCCTCTAACTCCTCACTAACTCGCTTCTGTATGACCGCGGATTAGCAGGATAAAGCAGTTCCTCTTATTGTGTCAGGAAGTAACCAAAGAGAAATTTGTGAAATTAAAATATTACAACAGTTCTTACCGTTTTCGGCATCTTTCCCGTCTTTTTTCTGTTGCCTTCTGCACAGATTTTCCTTAAACTTGTTAAATCAGCTGACTAGTTGGGAAAACTTTTTCACCATCAGAACAACGGCACCGAGTAAACGCCCTCCCGGGTCGATGATACTTTTCGCTACACTACAAAAAGCTTCTTTTTATTACTCTTATTTTCAAAGCTGCGCTCCAGGGAGGGTTTCTCTTTGTTTCGCCTTAAAGTAAAGCGGAGTGGGAGCTTGATTTCCTGCTAACGGTACCCCTGCTGCTGCTGCACAAAAAAAAAAAAAAAAAAAAAAAAAAAACCACACCCAGAGCGATGACAGGACAGCAGCCAGCCAGACAGAGACAGGGCTCAGGCCAGCAACTGACTCCGCCTGCGGCAGCCGCATCATCATGACTGTACACCGGTTCCAGATTTTAAAAAAAAAAAAAAAAAAGAGGGGAAAAAGAGTTATTTTAGCAGACATGATCTCTATTGCTCAAATGTTGCATCAGTTAGGACTCTGGGGAAATTAAATGCGGGCTACTGTTAATAGTGCAGGGGCGGTGCTATGATCTGAAACATAGGGGGGGCTAAACCCAGGTCTGATTTTTGCAAGCATTTTTATGTTTTTACTGTCTGACATTTAATCAAGCTAAAGATATTCTATTAGAAGCTTATTGTGTAGGTAAAGTTATAACTTCTAAGAAATGAGTGAAGAAAAAGTTCAATTGTTCTGAAATGAATAGAAATAATTTTGGTTGGGGGCTGCACAGTGGCGCAGTTGGTTGCACTGTTGCCTTGCAGCAAAAAGGTCGTGGGTTCGATTCCCGGCCCGGGGTCTTTCTCCACGGAGTTTGCGTGTTCTCCCTGTGCATGCGTGGGTTCTCTCCGGGTACTCCGGCTTCCTCCCACAGTCCAAAAACATGACTGTCAGGTTAAATGGTCTCTCTAAATTCTTCCTAGGTGTGTGTGTGTGCATGGTTGTTTGTCCTGTTTCTGTGTTGCCCTGCGACAGACAGACCCTGTCCAGGGCGACGCCCGGAACGTAGCTGGAGATAAACACCAGCAACTCCCGACCCCATTAGGGACAAGGGTGTAAAGAAAATGGATGGATGAATTTTGATTGGTAATTTTGTCCTGAAGTAGGAAAAATGTCATCTGATTATTTATTTTTGTGTGTGTGTGTGTGTGTTTATTTTCTGTTTTATTATTATAACACCTAAAACACACTGTTTGCTATTATGACAAGAAATTTGTCACAATATCAGGAAGTGAATTATTGACGTCCACAAGTCGTTCATTCTTTGATACAATTTCCAGGTACCTTAAGGTTCCACGTTCAGGATGAATGGACCAGAAGAACTCCAGCAAACTATTGTGAGAAGCTCCAAAAAATTGTTTTGAACACAAAATCAAATGAAATTTGTTTATTGGAAACTCTTGTTAATTTCATAAATGTCTCTTTTAGAAATTGTTGGGTTCAGATCTGCTTATTTTATTATAGGGTTTTTGTTCCTTTAATTAGACATTAGAGATTAGACAGAGTGATTGATGATAAATAATCGTTGATTATGTGTAATTTGGTCATTACTAAAATCCTATTTTTCATCCATCAGTCCCTGTTGAAGTTATGACAAGAGAGCTTCCTGATAAGGAAGACTCCTCCAGATTATTTTCTAATAGATGTGAGAGCTTTTTTTTAAAAGCTGATTAATATATAAGACTGATAAAATTCTTGATACATTAACACAGTTTATCATTGCCGAAGTCTCCAAGGTCTATCCGGGTGTTAGCATTTGATTTTTAACCCATGAACAAACCATTCTGGACCAAAGCACATAAACATCAGAACATTGTTTTCTTTATAGGAAAACGTTTTTGATGAATTATGAATCTCAAGCAATTGAGATTTACAGGCGCTTGTAAAATCTCATTTGCCTAATTGTGCATTATTTTAAACAGATTTTTTTTATTTGATTGGATATCTGTTGACTGTAATTCTGTCTCCAGCTTGGACCAATGGATTCTTATGAAATATGAGAAATTATAATCCCTGGTCAAAACATGTTACTTCTAAATGCTGCTTTCTGCTGAGATTATTGGATTCTTATTTATAGGATTCATATAAGAAACATTTCCATACACAAGACATAGATTATCATAAGATTTCTCTAATAATTTGTTGAAATTAGCATGACAAGAAAAAAAACAACTGGAAAAATATGGAATAAGAGGCAAACCACTTTGGATATTTATTTCTTTTAATTTTCTGATTACTTTTTTAAAACTAAAAATATAAAATATATAATTTTTGTCTCATCTTCTTTAACCTTTGACTTAGTTCATTCCAGGTTCTTTGTTTTCTATCTTCATGTCTATTTTGTAACCTAATGAGGCATCTTCCCCACTCTCACAGGAACTAATTAGGACCTTTTCAAGAGTTATTTTGCATTAGCATTGCTTTCTTTTAACATTGTCGTTGCTGGAAAAAATGATGACTGAGAGTCATTTATGAATTTTACCGCCACCTATCAGCGCATGTTGGTTCTTCAGCTTTGGAGGTTCTTTTAGTGTGAATTTCTAACTTAAATTTGTTCAGTTTTAATCAGATAGTTTGGCTAAATTCTGAAATATTGTACTAAAAAAAATAAAAATAAATAATAATAATAATAATAATAATAATAATAATAATAATAATAATAATAATAATAATAATAATAATAATAATAATAATGCTATCAGATGTATTCTTTAGGCTTCTCCGGTTTGGGATTTTGATCACTATTTTAATAATTTATTTCTGGGCATTATTACCTGTAAAAAAAAATCAGACATTGCTCATTGTCTGAAGAATGAGCAATGACATTTAATAGTAGGTTAATTAACACAGGTTTGTGTTATTAATAATTAACACACACCTGTGTTAATTATTAATAACACAGGTTTGTGTAGTGGAGCTAAAAGTCATTTATGGGCATGTCCTCCTCTTGGAGAAATAATCTCTGAATCTGAGTGTAATAAATAATTCGTAATTCATAATAATTTATGTTCACCAGCCATAACATCAATCTTCTTCCATGATTCTCTCAGTTCCTAAACCTAAATCCTTCTGCAACTGGAAAGAAGAAAAATTACAGAACTTTGGAGACTGAGCAAGGAGGAATAGCTATAAATCCATCACTTTGTGTGCTTTTTTTTTCAGTCTTATAAAATGCTAAAAAAGAATCCAAAAAGAAGTGATTATCAGTAAAAGTAAAGGTGTTAATTTTTGTTCAAATTTTACTTGTTGACCATACAACATCCTGCGTTCTGTGTCCAGTTTGTCTGCCTGAAGTCTCTGACACTGAACACATGCATACTGAGTTGACTGTTGACTCTTACTCTGGTTGAAGTGTGCATGTTTGCAGTTAATTATATGCCAGTTAAATGTAAAATCTTCCAGTACAGTGAGGACAGACTGTAAACGCCAACCCCAGAAATGTCAGAATGTATTAACTGAACTGCAGCTGGATCAGCAGGACTCAAACGTCTCGTCTCCCCCGGGTTCTCACAGTCACGAGAGACAGAAACTGCAGGCCTACTGAGACTTTCTCTGAATGACTCATCAAAACCCACTTTCTGTGTGCACATGGTGCGTGCAGAACCCACCGAACAGAGACGATACCGGCAGTCCCGTTCCACTCCCCGACACTCCTGTGGAAAACACCAGTGGCTACATGAATGAGTCTCTGCAGGCTGACTGGTGCGCAGCACCGAGGCGTCACTGTCTTCTAGTGTTGACTCACGCTTCCTCTCCCAGGGCAAGATGACCTCCCACCGTGTCAGTTCACCTGAATAAGCACCGTGCTGCTCTCACATCATCATCAAGATAATGTGCACTCTCCACGTTCAAGGTCGAGGCCATCGTTACTGCGTGTCCCCTTGAAGGGAGACGGACATTGTTGAATAATGTCTAATCATCCTCAAGCTCTTATCTGGAGGCAGTACATGAGTTCAGCTCTTTGTCGTTTTCTTCTAAGTTATAGATTATGCATGTGCACACCAAAAGAAATAAAAAAAAATATTTGGTTTGATTTTGTTCTTTGGTAGAAATCACCCATGTAAAACTACGGAACAGGGTTAGGGCCACTGAAAGAATAAAAAAAATAATCTACATAAAATATAAGAGATGAAATAGTCCTTCTATGACTAAATTTAAGGCCAAATTACTTTTTTTTTTAAATTAATTTGACATTTTAATGCCTTGATTTCAGAATTCAAGACTTAAGGATGTGTGAACACCCTGATTTTCTTAAATAAAGCGTGAATGTAGGATGACATGAACATAAATTTCTGTGTAAGATTTTCTTCTATTGAAGTGAAATCCTGGTGCTGCTATTACAGCTATCCACCAGCAGATGGCGCATCAGTTCTATCACATTAAACCAAAAAAATAGACAATGTATTTGTTTTAACGATGGGCCAAAACAAAATAAAAAGCAGGAAGTGTAACAGAAATTATTCACAACCTTAACTCATTATCAGCAGTTTGATGGCTGAAACTTGGACACTATTTGGTATCTCAGCAGGACAATTATCCGAAAAAATATTAAAGCTGATTTTGGTATTGAAACGCAACAAACCAATTGAAAGTATGTGGACTAAGAAGAAGGCTGGTAAAAAATAGCCAGCCAGAATTACGCTAAAATCTTTGTTGTTTTTTAAATGCAGACTTTATCTAAAATCAGTGCAGTGCTTTTCACACATTGAGTTTAGAAGTATTTTTTCAATGTTCTTACATTTTAGGCAATATTTTTTTTAATTTTATTTAAAATAGAATTTCTTTGTATTTTTCATGTATTTGTATTTTTAATAAAGTGGCTAGATGGAAAAAAAATTGAGGATTGTGTCAATTATTCTATCTGATTAATTGATAAGTCACCAGAATAATCGATTACTGCAATAATAGTAACAGCCCTACAAATTGGTCTTCAAAAGTCCCAAATTAATGACAACCATGCATTAATGTATGAACTAAATATAGATGTATGTGACTTCAACTATTACTCTGTCCTTAACATTCTACTTTCAGTCAAAAGTAAAAAAAAAAAAAAAAGACCAAACAATGGTTGAACAGAGGTTTGCTTTATTTATGGAGAAACACAGTTTGTCATTAAGACTTACATTTTGTTTGAGCCCACAGACTCAAATACTCTAGTATTTTTGTTCATTTTGATCTATAAAATCAATGCTTATTCCAGTCAGTGTGGATTACAATACTGCTGATCATCACAACACAAAAACTTGCTGTACAGTTCCCTTTTTTTGTCATTTTTATTTTTTTACACCGTAGACATATTGTCTACTCAAACAAGAGACTGACATTTACTCCACGGAGGTGACCACTGCATTTCTCCACATCAGAAAACAACAAAGTCTGTGATTTATAAAGTTTGTGTGACTAAACCTGAGTATTACACTGAATTCTGTTTATGTACAGTCGAGTTAGGTGTGCGTGAGTGTGTGTGTGTACGCCTCGCCGTGGCATTTTGTACACCAGCGATTCCAAACGGTCGTGCGAAATTGCATGACACTTTTGAACCAGTTTTCAACAGATATGTCGTCACATCTGGAGTCACTTTGGTTTCGCTCTGTTCCCACAACAGCTCAATCGGAACTTAATGAAACTGACAACATCATCCTTAAAGTCCTCAATGAAACCAGCCTTGGATGCAGAAATTACTAAATTACACTGTAAATAATTAAATAGTCAAACAAATCACGACTCAACACGCCTGTGCTTTGTGAACATTAAGGGTTGCTCATTAAATCAACTGTCAAACATTTCATTAAACACCAACTTAAGAGTGTCGGAGTAACAAACATTAAACACAAATCTCGGTAGGACCTGGAAAATTCTGAATCAGTCCTTCAACCACCAGGCTAAAACCAGATTTGTGTTTTTTGTTGGGCTACTCCTAACTTCCTGTGTGGATTCACCGTCCTGTGTCAGCGTAAGCACACAAGTCGTTCATCGACTGCCTGTGCGCTAAAAACCATATGAAACTATGCTTGACGAAGCCACCCAGGAATAACTTTGGCATGTTTCATTAGGCAAAATATATCCAAAAATACTTAAAATTCCCATTAAAACGTTCATTCAGAAGAAGAAGGGTTGCAACGCACAAATTATCTGAAGTATATGAATAACCCAGGTGTTACATTTCTCTATATATACACACACACACGTGTAACTATCTACAGAGAGGACATGATGCTTACTGCTGTACACAGGGAATCTGTGCACTTTTAAGTGGCACGTAAACTTCCCTGCAAAGTAACTACTGTACCCAGTAAGTTTTAGTACATACCAGTGGGCTACTCCCAGTGACACATAGTGTCACAAACATTATGGCATTATTACACCCTCTCCCATTCAATTAAATAAAACTATATTCATATTATACATTTCATATTTTAATACATTCAAGGTATAGATACAATTTGTATCAACAAGCAAAAGTCAATTCTAGACATTTGTGGCTTAGCTGTTTGCGGCACATTGAAACCAGAAGGAAGGGGAACAACGTCACCAATGGTGCCTTAGAGTTCGAACCTCTGCATCGGAAACACTGGAGGTATTTTTCCAACAACAGTGAGAGGTTTACTTCAGCTGTGGGAGCAGTCCATTGCCCAGAAATCTCTGGAATCCGCCTATGGATATTCTCATTGCAAAAGTTGTACTTTTTGCTCAAATTTCCAGACTTTCACTAGTTTTTATAGCACTTGAAAAAAAAAAAAATAAATCACTAGTTCTATTACATGTTATTCTTGCACAAACGGTGAAGTAACACAGTAATTATGAGCACATTTCTGTTTTATCCAAGGTCTGACCTATTGAGTCTAATCTAGCACTAGTAAAACAAAGTCCAGACTCTTTGAACAAAATGACCGAATTCCCATGATTATCGCGACACAAATATTACTTTGTGAAAAAAAATTAAAAATCTTGTCTATATGTCTGGATTTTTTCTTATCTAAAGACAAAAATAAAGTAATTTAGCTCAGGGTTTTAAATCGCAAAGTGCAAAATAAGTGGAGAAAAATCACTTCAAAGAAAAAAGGAACTTTTTCACATAGAATTTGATTATCATTTGAATTATCCACATGCACTTAATGAAATTTTTACTCGCAAAGGATGTGTTATCTCTGTGCATGCTCAATGTACCAGACGCTTTACAATCAAGTAAATTTTTTGTGCCTAATATCGCTAAGCCCACCTTAACACAAGTTTGGTAATTACTCCGAGTTCATCTGGGCAAAAGACTGTTCCAGCTTTCAGATTAAACATTATAAGCATTTTTTATTTATTTTTTTAATCTTCAGACTAATATAAGTTTCCTGGGTTTGAGATTCACTTTTTTCAGATAATCCAGTAATCTGCAGGGGAAAAGGATGGCACGCAAACTTTTAGCCAAATGCCAGAAACAACCTTGACAGCAGCCTTGCAATCTGATTGTTTCACATGTAGAAACATTTAGGCAGTTTGTTTCACCTTCTCATGAACAGACAGACGGCCTCAAGTGGCCTCGTCTTTTTTCATGAAAAAAACAAAGTCAGCAAAGCCCAAAAACGTCGTTTGGGCAGAACACATTCAACATTTTTTTTTTCTCTCTTTATGCATTATGTCTGCTCATATACCACGGTTGTACCCAGAACATTAAAAATAAATCCATATTTTAAAGCACCACAGAGAGGCTCACACAGTCAGTGCTGTTAACGGGTAATACCACCACAAGCTGATGAAGCTTTTCTTACTGACTGGGGATTTTAAGAACCTTTTTTCCCCCCACAGTTTCTCATATTAAAGAACATGGCAATAATATATGATCTTCTTGAATCCATAAAAATGAGTGGTGTTTCCCTTTAAAGGCAGGCAAAGTGTGGCCCTGCTATGCGGTTTGGCTTTCACGGTGCAACTTCTGTAGCTGCCTGTTTCACGCTTTGTCCTGAAGGGGGCAGCACAGAGGAGACAGGTGCTCATGAAAATAAGGAGATTGGAGCCTGCTGAATCGCTGACCAGATCTCTGGTCCAAACCTCGCCACTTTACTTCACATTTTGTGTTTCTGCCTCACACAGACAAATAAATGATCCCACTGAAGTTGCACAGCGTGAAAGCTTAACCCTATAGCTCGCTGTTCAGGTTCTTAAGGTGCATAAAGAGAATATACAGAAAAGTACAAAGTTTTGCAATGCCATTGCTATATTGAACTGTACATAGCTAACTTTTGGGTTTTACTACATATTACATGTAGGATTTTTCACAAAATAAACCACTACTAGATCAGAACACACTGTGGACGGTAACCAATGGTTTCTGGCATAAATAGACTTTAAATGGAAAATCTGAAAGCATCCTGAGCGCAATGTGCTGCAACGCACAGCCTTCCATCCTCTGGCTGCATGTATGCATGTGAAATGTGTTATTGTACACATGTGTGTATTCCAGCAGTCAAGCCTCCCACTATTTGCTTATAAGAAAACTCTTTTGCTTACAGTTTTGAAGACATAATCTACAAGATGTGACAATAATTATAGCCTTTGCAGCCAGATTTTTTTATTTTATTTTATTTTTTTTTTTACATCTGGCAAATGTAATGTCAGATAAATATAAAATCCGATGCAAACGTTAAACTGTGATGCCTGACATGCTTCACTGTGGCAGGTTTTACCAAATATCTAGTGCATTTCCAGCAACCCTCTGCCTTAAAATTAATTAGTATTTTATAGCGGTAAAATAATCTCAAACTAAAAAAAAAAAATGCTTTAATCCAAAAGTTAATTTAAAGTACTATATCTGTGTCCCACCGGGGTAAAAAAATGTGACATGCCATTCATCAAAATTGGAAAGACAAGAGCACATGTCATTCCACCAAAAAAAAAAAAAAAAAAAAGCTATACCTACCTTTGCTGATTTTAAAAAATAAAATCTGATGTTTAAAGTCTACTTTAAAAAGTTGAGCCACAAAGCAGCAGCTTTTTCTGGATTATCAGACTTTTCAGAGGAACAACTAAAATGCAAAACTGGATGTGTTGGATGGATGAGCATCCAAGTCACAAATAGGGAAAAGAAAAAAAGAAAAATCTCAAAAGCTCCCTATTGGAGAACTCTAGCAACGTTTTCAGTCTGAGATTCTGTTACTGCAAACATACTAATATCTTTTAAGGGGTTGGCCAAGGACGCCGTTTACTACAGCTAGTAGGAAAACTCCCTTCTCAAAGACTAAACATACTGACATGAACATAGGAAGCCAGGTTGGTGAAAAGATGAGCTTAAGGCATGAATTCATTACATATACCATATTATATTGGTTTTCACAAAGCATAGATTCTTAACTTACATCAGTTTGCATACAATTAGCCATGTTTTTATCCTATCTAAAATTTGATACCTACTGAAACTAGATAGTGTTGTCTGCTTCTAAAACATAAACTCAACCACAACTAGGAGGGAAAATGTTACAAGTCATCTGCAAATCCTCAGGATCGTTTATTGTTAGAGTGTGAGTGATTGGCTGCCCCTATAAACTGCGGATAAATAAGTTTTCCACCGTAAACGCTTTACTTTCCACTGTATACTTTTTGAGCCCAGTCTTCATCAGGGAAACACCGTCCCACTACCTCAAGTGGGACAGCTTATGCAGTTTGAAACTGTTACGATTTCATAACCACTGAAATCTTCCTTCAAACTGTGCTTACAGTTGAAAATGAAAAAGACTAAAGTTCACTCGAGCATTTATTTCTACAGTTGGGCAAACTGTGGAAACAGCGTGGAAACTGAAAAAAAATGGGAGGGAGGGAGAGGGATAGAGGAAAAAATGAAGAAAGGAAGGAGACAAGAAAGAATACATGCAAAGAAAGAAATAAAGGAACCAAGAAAAAAATACAAGGAAGGGTTGAAAGAACGAATGTAGAGTAAAGAACTACTCTACATTCCTTCATTTTCATTTAATACATCTGATTAAATGAAGGAATCACATGGAACTGCAAGAGGCTGAAGGTGACTAGTTTATGATGTTATTACTGGTGGAGAGGAAAAAAAGAGAAAAAGGATAAGAAGTGGAGGAAAGAAAAATGGGGGGGGGAAAGGAACTACAGATACACCAAAGGATCAGAAGGGAGAATACAATATTTAAAAATGAGATAGATAAATAGAGTGTGGAAATAAAAATCTTTTTTTTTGTACTAATCCAGACCTGGAAAATATGAAGCCTTGTCATTTGCTGTCACACTCTGCTTGTCAGCTGGCTGAAAGAAGTCTACTTGATTTTCCTTGGCTTACAACAAAGAATAATTTGCCTGTTTGAAAGTATTTTCTATCATGGTGTGAAAACTAATAGAGTATGTTGCTCAATTAAATCAAGAAATATATTTATTTAAATTCCATGGCATGTTCTATGTATTTATGGTGAAACTGGGGTCTCACTGCATTTCTCACACTGGCTCCTTCCTACTTGGAACAACTGGGTGAGTGTAAAAGTGTGAAACTTAATTAACCTGCTCCTGAAAACCCAACGGCTTCACAGAAAACTTGAAGTTGACAGAACTACTGCTTTGAACAAACATTTAGTGATGACTTTTACACTAAAAACAACCAGCACAAGAGATTCGACAGATATATTCATAGTCAAATCCTGAATGCTGCATATAATAAGGTCAGGAAAGGAACTTTGAAATTCTAAATACAGAACTATTTTTGATTATACTCCAATTGACCTCAAGAAACAAATTGCAATAATGCTAGTTACACTATAGAAATTCAGTTGTTTTGTTTTTTTTGGCATTTCTTAGCAGCTGATAACTTTAAAATAATGGCTTTTGTGAGATCATATGTACATAAATATGTGCACACATCTACAAGTCAAATCTCTGTTTGGCTTGCTTTGTACACAGTCAAATCCTACCAAAATAGTAGCTTTTTAGAGAAAATATATCTCTTTAGATATTGTGATAGTGCTTTACGTTTGAAAATTAGGAGGCTTTATTGACAACGTCCACTTGAACCAATCAGACAACGACTAAAGCTTGAGGTCATTCAGATATAAGGCCATAAAGTCATAGGTCATGCTCTGAGGTACATACCTACCTCTCTCTTACGTCATTTGAAAATAAATGCACAAAAATATATGTATATATATTTATATATCACAAGTATTATGTACAGCAGAGGCATTGCAAAGCAAGACTATTTATAGTTCCAAGCCACCAGAAACAAAATGCATTCACAGGGCCTGAGCAGCGTCTTCAGGAAAGCCACATGTGGACAAACACAGATGTGTCCTTGGTGAGATTTGTTGCCGAGCAAATTGTTGCCATGTGTTAAACTATCAAGCTAATTTATAAAATAATAATAATATATAGTAATAATATATAGTGAGAGCATTTCAATTACTAAACCTAACTATTAGAGGGAGTTTAATAGTTCTAAAAAGTTTTTTTTTTTGCACACACAATAAGCCTCTTCAATATAGAAGCGCCTTCATACGTACTAAACAAGCAATCCTTCATTTAGCCCCGTTAGCAACATAAGCAGAAGAATCAACAACGCCAGGACAATTAGAGAGGAAGCTATAGCTAAGGTAGCAAAGTTCAGGAAAGCAATGCAGTGACTGAGCTGTGTCACCTTTAGCAGCTTAAAATGCCTCAGAAGTACATCAGAGGATAACATGCCACTGCCATGAATAACAGAGTATCTTTGGCAAATACAACCAACTTTACCATTTCTATAAAAGCAGCAGCTTTAATGTAACTGTATGCTGATTAATTGAAAGGAATGTTTGCAACTTGTCGCTGTATTTTGAGAGCTGTGGAAACTTGACAAATTGTTTCTCAAGACTTTTCATTTTGCTGTTAAGACGTGATACGCCAACACTAGCTTATGCAAAAAAATAATAATAATAATAAAAATGTATTTGCAAATAAAAATGTGAATACTGTGGTGTGCATACTTATTCGGCCCCCTTAGGGAACAGAAGCATTTTGTTACTGGAATTTTACTGGAATTATAGCGACAAGTCTCTTTGAGGTACACCTTTTACACCTTAGATATTAAAATTTAGCTTTTTCCTATTAAACTATCTCAAGCTTGTTCAGATTACATGTAGGGCATATGAAGAGCAAGTTATGACACACATTTTTAGTGGAGATCAAATCTGGACTTTGATTGGACCTTTTCTAACACAAGAATATGCTTTGATATAAATCCTACCATTGCAGTTTTGGCTGGATGTTTAGATTGTTGTCCTTCTAGAAAGCGTGCCTCTATCCAAGTATTAGTTTTTTTACAGCTTCTAACCAGTTTTCTTGAAGGACTGCACCATCATTAGATCCATCCACCTTCCCTTATTCCTCTGAAGAAAATGATGCTGTCACCATGGAGATGGTGTGTTCAGGGGAATGCTTTTAGACCTTTTTGACACTTCTGAAGGCAACAGGTTGCATTGGATTTTATTTAGGGTTATTAGATTAAAAGAGGCTAAAGACCTTTGCATATCGCGTAACTTTTCAATAAACACACTGAAGTTTCTGGTTGTAATTTGGCAATGGTTAAGGCATATCACCGCATTTATAGCTACCGAGTCTGTTTTAATGAGTACATTCAAACATATAAGAAATGCTATGTGAATGCTTAAAAAAATTCAATACTTATTAAACATATTAACACCCCTGCAGATATTTTCTAAAATAAAGTGACAGTGAACAAATGTAGCTTTGCTGCTCCTGCTCAGGCGGTGTGAATGTGTTATGAATGAGTTCCTTTAAAAGAGTTCCACTTTTCATATCGGCTACACTAAACTTCAGATAAAAAACATCTACCATGAGTTTGTTTTTTTACCCCCAATATTTGCCATTTTTGTAGACCTATAATCTGATCCACACAATTTCCAACAATACAAGACAGAATAAGAAGCTCCTGAGAGCTGCACATGCAGCCACAGCGAATAAATGCCTAATCTCTAATCAAATTCCTCATTTACTTTTCACTCTATAAGCTGCTCAGTGGCATGACCTCAGTTTCGTAACGATCACAGCTGCAAGCTGCTGTGGATCTGTTAAATGAGGGTTCTTCTCCATGACCGAGTGGACGATGTACGCGGGGAAGATGTTGCAGAGGTTCCTGTATGTTTGGTACTGGTGATCTGGAATGACGTACCGCTCTTGGTGCTCGGCCGCAGACGGGTTCTCCCACGGCGAGTTCCAGATTTGCTCCATTTTGTCTGGCATGCTGCGGACCATCACCCGCTCGCAACACGGCATCAGGCTGTTACTGAGCGGATACGAGTGATATCCGTAGGACTCGTTGCCGCAGGGCAGCGGGTCCCAGCTCGCGTGCTGCTCGCGGCACAGCGGCGGCCGCCTCTGCCTCATCGGGTTGCTGTCGTACAGCCGAGAGTCCGATATGCTGTCCATGCGCGTCATCCCTAGAGACCGCGTTGGCTGCGAGGACAATGGCGGCAGGACGTTCTGGGCGAGTGGGTAGTCTCCAGGACAGCTGGAGCGGGCTCCCACTGTGGCGTGCTGGATGTGAGGTGCGAGGTGCGCCCCGGACTGCTTGCGAGGACCTTGCTTAGGCTCCTCCTGTCCGTAACTCTGGACTCTGGTGAGCGCGTCGTGGCGAAACCCGTGGGAGAAGGCCTGCATCCTCGCCTGCGCTGGAGCCTGCTGCTGCCCCTTGATGCTCTCCTCCAGGCTGCTGTCCACAGAGCTCGGGTACAGCTCCCCGTAGGAGGAGAACGAGTCGCTGTTGGAGTGGCTGAGGCAGGACTCGGGGCAGTGGCTGGGGGTTCTCTGGTACACATGCTCGTGCTCCATGCTACAGAAACTGTCCACGTTGTGCATGCTGCTCATGCTCATGTTGGAAAAATCGCTGTGGAGCGAGTAGTATCCGTGGTCGCTGACCGAGTCGTACTTGGGGAACTGTTCGCTGTACGTCACGGAGGCGCCGTGGCTGTTGGTGACTAAAATGGGGGGGTACTGTATGCTGGACATGTGCTCTAGAGAGTTGTGTGCAAACTGCAGAGAGCCTGGAACGGGGCTGCTGGCTGAGCGGGTGTTTAACGCCCCGGCTGCGTGGCTCTTGGCGGGCTGCATGGTGGGCACGCTGAGAGCAGACACGAGGGAAGGCACTGAATTAGTCTCGGACTTCCGGGCGACAGAGAGCGCCTCTACGGGTTCGCAGGCCACCGAGCGGATGCTGGGGTCGGACTGGCGTTTAGGCGCCACGCGTTTCGCTTCGGAGCCGATGTCCCCCTTAACGGCGGCTGGACCTGTACCACATTTAGCCAAAGCCCCTTCGCTCATTGTTTTTACCGCGGACAGTTTGGCGAAGGCTCGCAGCTCGTCGGCCACGGATCGCTGTGGTTGGTTCACGCGCTCCGGATGGTAATATTTGCACTTATGACCATATGTGCACTTTTTCCCTGGTTTGAAAAAAATAAAAAATAAATAAATAAATAAAATGGTCCATATCAGCAACTTTAAACATTTAAGGCTTTTGCAAGGATGTAATGGTTTTAAACAGGAACTTACCATAAGGGCAAGGCTGCTTTTTGTGCTCTGGAACCACAGGCCTCTTGCGGAGGAAGTTTTCTAAGCTCGGCCCATGTCTTCCCAAGGGATCATCAGGTGGCATAAACCTGTTACAAGGAGAACCATTAATTGCAACATTTCAACTAATTCAATGGAAATAAATCATAATTTCCAAATAACCAAAGATCCAGTGACCTGAAAGCTAAGGCTGTAGGTTCAGCATGGAGGAAATGCATTTTTCCATTACAGATTTCTTTTATTTTTAGTTTGTTGTCACACTTAAATGTTTTAGATTAAAAAAATACAGCAGACAAAAACAAAATCTGTACAAATACAAATACAGATTTTTAATTAGTCTTCTACATGGCACTTTTCAGAATTGTTTCAATTTAGCAACATTGGAGAGCTTTAGAGCCTCCTTCATTTATTTGAGCCATTTAAAGTTTAAGTTGAGTTTAAGTTCATAAACTG
This sequence comes from Alfaro cultratus, assembly GCA_903066825.1. NCBI lineage: Eukaryota > Metazoa > Chordata > Actinopteri > Cyprinodontiformes > Poeciliidae > Alfaro > Alfaro cultratus. The sequence goes on along the minus strand of CAEFZX010018532.1, from coordinate 52,891 downwards.
ATGGCTCCACATCCACATTTAAGTAAAATGCCTTTTACACCAATAAACATCTTTTAAATTAAATAATACATTTCTAACAAAGATAAATTCAACACAATTCATTACTTCAGTCATGCACTTAAACAAGTCTAATGTTGCTTCTACCAAACTCTGCTATGGATTCTTACTTGTCATTGACAAATGAATACATCAAGAGGCGCTCTTCTATAAATTTTTTCCACTCTGGTTTCTCGTTTTGCAAGTCTCTGTAGTTGTCATTTGACACAATAATTCCATCAGAATCGTAAGCCAGCTTCACTATGAAGCGATCATCGTAGCAGACCACTCTCCTGCCCTGGACTCTTCGAGACGGGGTAAAAACCAGGATCTTCTCTTTCTCCAGTTTGCGCAAGATTTCTTGATCTGAAAGACAAATTAATTGAAAATATTTAACAGTAATAATAAAAAACTAAAGTCTTTGCAAAAGTATTTATACCCATGAATATTTCCTTATTTTGACAGATTGCAAAGTGATACCTCAATGTAATCTATTAGAATTGTATATGCTAGGCAAACACAAAGAGGCACACAACTGTGAAGTGGAAGAAAAACTATACATTGCTTTTTTACAATTAAAAATGTCCTGGCTATTTGTATTCAGCCCCTTTACTTTAAGGCCCCAAAATAACTTCCTATTTAACCAATTGCCACCAGAAATCACCTAATTAGTAAATAGTTTACATGCAGGTAATGCAATCTCACCATAAACACAGCTGTTCAGCAAAAGCTTCAATATTGTTACAGAACATTAATAAACAAACTGCACCATGAAGACAAAGAAACACAGCAGGCAATTAAAGGACAAAGTTCAGTTAAGTTTGAAAAAAAAAAAAAAACAACAACTCACGTTTAGGATGTTTTTTCCCCCTCACTTTTATTCACTATTCAATAATTATTACATTCGCTAAATAAAGGAAGAAAACATGGCTGCAGAAGACCTAAACTGGGCTGGGCTTAACATTCCAGTAAGACATAAACCCAGATCTACAATGCAGTGATTTACATCAATTGTATCAGAAAAGCCCAGTTTAAGTTCAAATGTAAATCTAAATGAGGATCTGTGGCATAACTTGAAATGTGATCCTCACAGATGTCCTTCCTATTGTTAAGAAGACTGAGCAAAAATATGAAGCTTCTGGAAACACACCCCAAAACACTCGCAGATGTATTTACAGCAAATAAATTTAGAAAATTTTCTGTTGGTCCAAAAATTCCAAAGCACTGAGGTTTGGTTGGACTGTGACCAAGTCTGAAGTTCAAGCAGTGTGAGGTGCTGCTTATTATTAACTTGTTTTAATGATTGTATTTTACCTTCTAATCAAAGAGTCTTAACGTTCAGATGTTTTCCGTGATGTGAAAGAACAGCAGCTGCCTACAGAAGCATTGTATACCTGTGATGAGGGCGTCGGGTCTCGACTGCTCCTTCCTCCAGGCGGGGACAAACACAGTGATGTCTTTGTGTCCTTTCTCTCGAAACCACTCGACTGCCAGCTGGATACCGCGACAAGAGAAAACCTCCTTGTTCCCGTGGCTGGAAGAAGACAGCAACACTGAATAAAGTGGGGTCACATCTATAAGAATAGATGGCGGTCAGATTGTCTGCATTACCTCATCGCCACGTTAGACCCATCGATGACGATGGGTCGAAGGTTATCGTATGTATCCACGGATTCTTCTTCTACTGAAACTTCCGGACTGACAGTTTCTTTCACACAGGGGGGCCGTGACGTTGACGGGGCGGTGGCACTGCAGGGTTGAGCTTCATGTTCCGCTTTATTCCCGAGGCGGACCAACTCGGCGAGAACGTCGTTGATGAGTGCGGTGGCCCCCAACTTGTTGAGCACCGTCTCCACCTGGTCTCCGGAGTAGCCCAGCTTCAAAGCAAACTCCATCTTGGTTTGGTACTCCCTTCCGCTGGTGGGCTTGAGGCCTGATGAGGCGCCGACACTGCCGCTGCCGGAGTCATCGTCGCGAAAGTCTTGCAGGGTGCTACTTTGGGAAAAGCTGGGCCGGTCGAGGCATGGAGAGCGGCAGAGCTGGCGGTGGGGTTTGGTGATGGCGAGGGGCTCCCTCTTCCTGCAGCTGCTGTTGCCCAGCTGAGGCCTGTGGGGCTGCTGCTGGCGCCGCCACTGTTGCTCCTCCGACTCGCTCTCGGAGCTGCTTCCATCCTCGGACTCGTCCGTGGCATGCTGGGCCTCCCTTGAGTCAATGTTCTGCTCCCTGCATGGGCGTTTTTCCATTTTGAGCTTCTCCACCATGGACCATGCTGTCATCACGGCCGTCTCTGCGCCTCAGCTTTCCGCGCCATGCTTCCTCACCTCCGCCGATGCCAAGGAATCATACTCGGTGTCGAGACTCGTTACACAGGTCGAAATGGATGCTCTTCCCCTTTTCAATAGACAAATTGAACTATGTAATCCTGTAAAAGAGCAAAACGCAAAGGGTCAGCATTGGAGATATGAGTGTTTTTATGAAGTTTCCATTTATTATCAAGACAATTTATTTATTTAGCGTCAGATTAAAACGATGAAAAAATTATCTCATTTATCCTTTCAAACCCAATATTGCATTAACATGTTAATGCACAAATATAAATTATATATTTATATATAGCACCAAATGCAACAAAATACTACAGCAACCACTTTGCTCATGTTCCTGTTGAGCTTTTGGAGAAAATAAAATAATACCAGCAATAAGCAGAAAAGTTTCACTGTCTCTTCAGCTGACTGCTGTTTAAAATGGAAAAACCCACAGGTCTGGTACAAAATGTGCTAATGCACCACAGAACAAACCTGCTCTCCATGAGCACAAGAGCCTTACTGGTCTCACAAGCAATGTTTGAGCCAGTCACACATGAAGTGAGTGCACTAGTTAGAATAACCTGAAATCGTGTGGGCTGAGCAGCATATCCCTGCGCCTCCAGCCCTCCGACAGACAATCGGAACTGAGCCGAATTCCACAGGGAGCGCGCGGGCTGCTTTTTAAGGTAAAGCAGTGCGGTTCTGCTGCGGAGCCTGCAGTGTACACTGTGCAGCACTGTTTCACTTCAATACATTTAAAAATTTAAAAACAAAACACACAGACACTGATAAGCAAGCGCTTGTAGGAAGTGCTTTATTAAAAAGACACACTGGAACACACTTTCCTCTAGTCTTGCAGAGAGTACAGCAAGCTTCAAGCTTCAAGAGGCACAGCCCATGATGTGCGTTGCCTAGCAACACAGTCTTGTCATCAGCTAACTCCTTTTTACCAGTCACGACTAACACAAACACAGCTCATCATGTCTCTTTATACAGCCAGTAAATGCAGAACGCTTTCGGTTACTCCACAGTTCAAACGCAAAACATCCAGAGGCGGCAAACTTTGCAAAAACAAAAGCTGATAACACAGATTATCTTTCCGACCACTGAAAATAAGATATTTTGACTGCAGTAAATGCATGTTGTGCTATCACAATGTCATCCACTCAAAGAAATAACATACAGCGGTGTTAGGAGTGGCGGTCAAAAGCTAAATTAATGTCCTTTTCTATCTAAGTGGGCATACAGGATCTGATTGCAACTTTTACTATGGCGGTGAAGGACGAGGCTGTGGTCTGAATATCTAAACAGGAAGCTGAAAGGAAGCAGCAAAGCCGAGGCATTCGCTGTGGAACTTGGAGAACCGGTGGCAGATATGGTGGAACAACTCACACTGCCTACTTTCACTTGACTCATTTTGTGACCGTGTCGACGCATGTTCAAAGTAGCAGAGCTCTTTCAAATCCTCTCCCTTCCACCTCCGGATTCACAGTCTTCGTCTCAGCAAGGCCTCTGGACCATCTCTGCATACGCATCATCTCATGTTTCATAGCAACAAGTTGGAGCAGGACAACGAGGACGTTTTTTTTTTTGTTTTTTTTCCGCCAGCATCAAGTAGAGATGAACTAGATTGATTTTCCTCCGACGGATTCTGAAATCATTACTAAGAAACTTTCAAAAGTTACTTCCAGATAAGCAGTGTATTATCAGCACTCTGGTTTCTGTATCAATTCGGATCAGTTTCACTTTTAGTTCTTTTGCTGTTTTATGCAGAAATGCTGCAACTTGTCCCGACTAAACACTTTCCTAGAGCAGGAAACTGTCTGTAAGCAAAGTGAAGGGTGAGAAAAGACAGCGACAAACAGCTTGACAATAAAGTGGCAATAAACACAGAGGAAAAGTCAATATTGCAATAGGCTAGATGTTTATCTGCTTAAAAGTCCATTAGCACAACCATGTTCCAGGATTTTCCCCATACTTAGAAGGAAATCTACCTGCGGTTTCTAACATATCGAGCAACCCTGGATGTTGGCTCCAGCAATAAATAACAAGCATGTTTTCATTGAAACACAAAAAGAAGGACAGCTTTTCACTGCTAAATAAACAAAAATTTATAACTATAATGTCTTTGTGATAGTGGATTTTTCTCATTCGTAAGCCTCAACAAAAAAATCTCTTCCAGGGCATGCAGCCAAGCGAAATATTATGATCCAATTACCATTTTGGCTTTGATCAGATGATGGCACTATGCTCCCATCATCTGACTCATTGGACCAGTGACATTTCTGCTGCGGTGTCAGGAAGAACAGCTGATTGCCACCTTAGAATTGTTCCCCTAAATTGCACTGCTCGTTTCCACACACGCCAAATAAATAACCAGGAAAATATCTGCTTACAAGCAAGTCAAAACAGCACCTAGAAAGAAAAAGTGCAATGGCTATCATTTAGGGAAAAAAATGCAACCACAAAAGAATAACTTTTGGTGTGTTTTTCAATAGTTTATTACACCAGATTTGACTACAATAACACTTGATCATTGCTCTGCACCATAACAAAGCAGAAATATGCTAATTTTCTGTCTGGAAAACACACAAGATAGGTATATCTTGTACACATAAGATAACATAAGTGTTCCACAGTTCCTCCTCAATATTTGGTCTGCACTTCAAAGTACAGATGAAGTTATATATATTTTCTTTTTAATTATAAGAACTGCAACAGATAAAATAAAAAAATATATATTTGTTCAGCAGGTTCTTTGATAGTGGTTTCAGATTTGACTCCAACAGAAAATAAAATAAAGGTATGATGAGATTATCTCCATTTATATGTCAATATGTCCCCAATTTTTCATCTCATACTTCATAAATGTACAACAGTGCACTGGAGAGCGCGCTGCTGGTAGTAGACTGAAAATAAGTGGGGAAAAACAGACTGATTAGTAAACCAGTTTCGATTTCCCTGGATATTTCTTAGCATAAACTCGATCATGCAAACATAACCCACTTATAATACTAAAAAAAATAAACACTGGACATTTACTTCTTTAAAAATTTTCCAAAATCATAAAGTTGCAAGAATAGATGAACCTAAATATATGTTTTCTGTATACATTGACCAACTTTTACCTCTAATTCATACACTAAACCCACTGACAAAGTCTCTCCTGGATCATTTTACTGAATATTGAGGTCAATAAGGCTGCACAGATTCGTCCAACAAGTTGACACGACAACACGAGGAAAAAAATAAAAAAACATCCTGAGTGTAGACAACCTAAATAGAGGAAAGTTAAACGACGTGACAGCGGGTGAGGAATGATATTTATGTCACTTTTTGAACAACTGTTCAGAGTTGCGTACAGAACGTTCCCTTAAAGCCGAAATTTAAGCAAGAATCCCCGCTTTGACACCCGCAGGCCCGGGTTGCGGTTAGCACACGATGCTATTCAAACACTCTAACATCACTGAGCTAACCTCAGACACCACAGCCAACGTTTCACCAATACACATCGACCAGCTTAATGCGAGTTAACCTGTTGGGCAATGACTAGAAATTGACCCAATAACGGTCGACATGAGTTACTACTATTCTGTCAGACAACCCCCGGTATCTCAAGTTAACGGTATCAAAGCTATGCAACGCTGCTTAGCTAACGTCCCCTCTATTAGCCAACTTAGGGCAATCACAGGCTACCTTTAACGCCTCGACGCTAAAGCTGGTTAGCATCAGCTGCTGAGCATCTGCTAACAATTTAGCCGGATTACTACCCGTAACTTGAGATAAAGTTGACATTCATTTAATAATCAAGACGACGGCAAAGCGACAGCGACACATCACGACTCTCCTCTCCTCGCAGTGCGCACATACCTCGCTGCCATGGTTGGCTTCAGACGGCGCTCATCTTCTTCATCATCTCCTCTCACCTTGTTGCTGTCATCCTCCTCGCTTCTAACAGTTCTGTTTTGCTGCCATTGGCGCTGTCGCAGTTAGCTCGGGGTTGCCAGATAACGCGAGGGAAACAAGTAAATGGCACCGGGCTGAAAACAGCGTCGCTAACTTTGCTTTCTGTCTCCACCTGGATTTTAGACGGTCGCTCCTCAGTTTTGTGCGCTGAGACAAACTTGCCCCCTCGAAAATAAGAGCTGCGGCAAATTCAAAAAGTTTTTTTCTCACGCTTAAAATTTACGTGGATTCTAAAAGTAAATACTGAATTTAAAATGTTATGTCTATATAAGCAGAGCTTGAGTGGATCTACAGTCGTATAAAACCTGATTAGATATGCAAAATAGCTCATTTTACAAGCAGATTATGTAAATACTACACATGTCTTTATCCTTGTTTTATTCTGATGAAGCATAGCTACTCCCACTGTGATTTAAAGTCCCTCTAATGAGTCAAAGTGCTGGATTGACCAGGAATTAAACAAATTTCTTCTAATTAGTTTCCCAACCTGTTGCTCTACACTGCTGACCAACTGGCTGAAAAAGGTAACACTTTCCCCTCTTTCAAGCAATAAATTCAACTTTCTGAGAGTATGGTCTAGATTTGTGGTACAAAACTGAGCAGTAGACCTGATTTTGACATTGAAGGAACACACAGACAAGTTAGTGTTAGCCCAAAATTACATAACAAAATTTTGTCTAGATTAATTTTAGACCCAAGCAAAACTGGTAGACAGAAGTGGTCTAAGTTTTGACTTTCTTGGGTTTATGGTACATAAGAGTAAATATATAACATTATACATAAGTATAAATATTCTAAAACTATAACATTTTTACTCAAGGCATCATATCAGCCCACTCTGAAAAGACTTCCTATAAACAGTTGGAATCATATGTGAAAGGTAATTTCACTTTTTTAAACTGGGAACATCATTTAGCAGGTGTTTTAAACAGCTTTCACGACAAAATATGCTTTTACACACCGACTTGTTGAACTCATTCATGCCAGAGTGTAGTATTTTTTCCTGGCTGTGGAGCACAGAGCAACACAGCGCTGCCCCTCCCTCACATGCTGCTCTGCACTGCAGGCCACCTCACTGAAAGTAGGCTGCTACACTTTTCCCTTGTTTGCAAAATAAAAATTAATGTTTGACAAGATTTCCTATTGGGAAAAAAATAACAGGGTCCTTGTATGGAAATTACAGGAGTGCCACCAGCAACTCTGTTTCTAGTAGGAATAAAATAGGGAAATAATATGAACAAATCAGCTAATGCTACATATTTCTGTTAATAAATCCATGATATTTTAATTCATATAATCTTGTGGGAATCTCATTCAGAGCTATGCCTAACAGAAAGCCACATTTGCAGTTCAGGTATTTGCACAAACTTTTAGGTGTTTGAACCTGAAACTATGAACTTCTCTTTACTGGTGGTGTAAATGTGTGTGGTTAAAATAGTTCTGACAGTCAAGGTGCGCTTTCAACCACAGACTTGGTAAACTGATTGTTGGTGAACTGAAAAAAAGAGGAAAAAACAAAAATAGAGCTAAACTGTTGTCGTGTTTATTCTTATGTAAGGCAGTATTCTATTCAGACAAACTGTAACAGATTTTCAGACAGATAATGCAACTCGATAAAAATAATTAAAAAAAAGAGTTGGAGAACTCAAAATACAGTATTGACAATTTGTAACAACAATTCTGCCCACATTACAATCTACAAATAGTTGAAAATATAAATACAAATTCATTGTTTCTGAAAATGCTGTTAAAAACATTGTTTCACAAGAAAATGATACAAGGCGAAACCAGCTTTCTTTAAAAATAGGATTTCAGATTCAAACAAAACACTACTTGTTAATTCAGCACACTTGAATTCAACGACTGAGTGAATGGTTTTAGCTTTCATTATGAAGTTTATCCAAACAAAAGATAGCAGGAAGAAAAAAGCATAAAATGATGGTTTATGCCATTTCCAGGCCTGTAGCAAGCACAGTAAACATGTTTTCAACTTTATTTTTATTTAACTGCTTCTGGGGAGGCTCTTTAGTATCTCTTAGATAAACAATATTTAGCTTTTTCTCCATTTGCATGAGAAATGAGCTAAACAAATACAGTTGTTTTGCCTTGCAAAGCTTACTATATATAAATGAAATGTGACAGATAAAGTTAAAACTATCACCATTGTTTACTAGCACCATCTGTATATTCCCTACACTAATTTATGAGAGATAAATTAGCCAACAGGCACTTTTTTTTTAAGTTCCACTCAATGTATTTTACATCTGACAAAATGTGTCTCTGTTTCAAGAAAAATAAATTCAAGGCATTTGATATTTCTCTTTCTGAACTGATACATTGCTGTTTTTTCCTTATAACTAATCTGATCTGAGGATACATCTATAGAGTTCAAAACAGACCTCGCTACTGCAAAGAGTGACTGTAAACATGAACATGATCAGACATTTAAAGCAAAAGCATTCATTGCTGAAAGGCAGCAGTGGAAAAATGAAGCCGCTGCACAATAAAACCCAGGCCGATGAGTGGCGATAATACAGAACAGAGTGTAAGATTTAGTGTTGAGACCTGAATGTCTACAACATTCCAGTTAAATTCAGTAGCTTAATGACAGTGTTGGCATTTTCACTGAAAATTACACAATCACCTCCTCAAACCCTTTCAGCCACCATCTAAAAAAGTCGTGTGCAAACATACAAGGAGCAATGCCTTTTTTCTTCTTCTTCTTTTTAATTCGGACTTCAGAGCATTTTATTTAATGCAGCAGGTCGTTATCTTTCTTATTGCACATGTCTGAATTGCTTTAAAAATTTATTTCACCTCCTGTCCATCAAGTGAGTCAAACTGTTCAAAACAATCAGCTGTACAAGAAAAAATGAGATACAAATGCTACTTTGGATAAACATAAAAGCCGGCCTGAGTCAGTTTGCCCCTTCGCCACGTCATATCAATAAGCTGCCAGTTTGTCCAATAGCCTTATTGTCCTATTTTTTAAACTTTCTATCATACTTTATTTCTATTAACTTTGGTTCTGATCTGTTTTGGCCAGTAAGCACAAACTATTAGTGAACCATATCCGTATGCAAAGATAGTCAGCAGAAACAGGATGCAGGTTTTACAGAAAACTCTACAGAAATATTTGAGCAGACTGCCAAAAAATATAAATGATAAAGTGTTCAGGTAAAGTGTGGTTAGAACATTATGACAGCTCTCTAAATAAGATGTTTTTCTTGCAGAAACTCAAAATGTAATTACAAGAGTAATTTTGTAACAATTACCCTGATTTTAACTAGAGCATGTGTTTAAATTTACCAGAAATATTTGTTGTTGTTGTTGTTTTTTGAAAAAGCACATAATAAGTACATTGTTTTGTTAAATTTTATTTAATAATTTGCTTTGGGTTACTTCTGTGTTAGACTGTTGGCATGTTTCACAACAATAATGGCTGTAAAATATGGAACTCATGAAAAATAGGAAAAAGTAAAGGAAATAAATGAAAACAACACAAATAAGTTCCAGACATCCAAAACCACAACGATATGATTTGGCGAAGGGGTGAAATGACCAGCACCCTAATAAAACACTCTATGGCACATTTATATGTGATTCACACACTCAATTACAGGTGGCCTCAGAGTGATTATTGCAGGTCACAGGGGTCACCCCATCCCCCTTTGCTTCACTAAAGATAACAGTTTTTTCCTTAACTGAGGGAGAGTTGAGGGGACTTCTAGCGTGGGATGGAACCTCCCTACCTGCTAGGGCTTTGCCTTTACTGCCCTGACTGTGAGAGTGAAAATTAGAAGGACTCTGGCAGAAAACATCATCAGATTCCTCCTCCTTCATCCCAAAGGTGCTATGAGGAAGACAGCAATCTGATCGCAAAGGAAGATGACACTGCCTGCTGTAGAGTTCTGGATTCTGTGAAACTAAATCGCAACTTAGGCCGTCCGACACAGAGCAAAAATAATGCGGTTGCTTGTGGGTTTGACTGCGACTCTGGACATTTTCAGCAATTTCATCTGTCACAGTTACTTCTGATTTCTTCTGCCATGAAAGGCTCGTAACATTGTTACAGTCTCTGACCTCTGAGGCAGACAGGACTATTTTCTTTCTATAATATGGTGAACAGTTTCTCTCAGAGTCCTGCTCTGAGGACACAGCAGGCCTGTTCTCTCTATACGTTTCAGGCAACTCAAGGCTATCCGTATCCAGAGACCTGCTCCTCCTGTCCAGGGACAGTGGGATCGATGTGGACTGGCTGACCCTCGTTAGACCCAAATGCCGAGGAAGTCCAGCAACAGCCCATGTGTTGCTGATCAGATTCTGTTCATACAGGTCCAACATCTGATAGTCGCATTCAGCAAATGCGTCTTTTTGTAGGTAGCTTTCTTCAAACTCCTGATAAGGCGATGAAATGTCCTCCTCCAGCTCCATGTGGATCTGCTCGTCGTATTCCCCCTCGTTGCGAAGGTCTACAACATCAAATGTGACAATCGTTGGTAAGGCCTCCATGTTTGGAGTGAAGGCGGAGCTCCTTTCCAAGTCGTCCACCTCACTACCCAGCTTGCAGAGCAACTGAGTGTGTTTTGTGTAATCCACAAGTGCTTGTGAGAAACACACAGTCTGCCCATCCTCTATGTAGCTGTTGCATTCTTCAGACTGAGAATTTATATTTTTGTACGGTAGCGCCACAGGCTTGTTTTCTTCAATATGCTCTTCTTTGGGTTCACAGAAGGTCTCAAAGTCTGGGTCCGACGCGCTTCCAAACGATAAACCACTGCATCTTTTCTCACGTTCTGCATTTATGGGTTTTGTTCTTTTGTCGGCAGAAGCAAGCATACTCTCTTTTTCATCGAAAATTTTGGTTTTGAGATTGTTCGTGTTGATTAATATTTGCGGTTTTAAATTCAAATTACAGATTTCGTTCGTTCCGATACCCTGATTTTTACTGAATGAGCTTGGCATCTCAAGAAAATCATCTTTGTACAGATCAGCACTTATCTGTAAGTGACTCATTTTTGGGACAAAGGCAGGATCTGTTGAGTTGACTGGCTCCGTTAAGTAGTCACCGTGTTTTGAACTGGGAAGTTGGGATTTGTTTTCATAATGAGGGCTGATGAGACTCTCATCGGGTGCAAAAAGTTCATAGAGGGCATCCCCACTGTAACTATCCCTGGGTAATCTGCCGGACCTTTTTTCTTGCCCTTCGTCCAGCCCTGGCGTGGTGGAATCATAATATCCCTCATCGCTATTAGGACCTGACTCCTGATGCTCGCTTTGAGGGGTTAGAACATCAGCTATGGATGACGTGTCCATCGCTCCAGCCTGCTGGGTGCTGCTGCTGCTGTTCAGTGCATCTGCATTGTGCAAACTTGTCAACTCAGCGGTCATCTCTGTCTGGTCCGGATCACAGCTGTAGCAGACAACCTCTGACGTGTTGCTTCCCCAGAAATCCTGAAGACACGTTCCATCCAGATCTTCTGGCGAGGCCATCTCTTCGCCGCCACCCTGGTAGGTTAGATAACAAGAGGCCCTCTTCCCTCCATTTCTGCTCCTCTCTCCAGACACTGTGCTCTCCGTGATGCTGTCATCCTCTTGATCTGCGATGATGTCCCCACAACCTGTGAGGGAATCAAAGCTCTTTAACGATGAAACCTCTCCAAAAATTAGGTTCAGCTGATCCGATGAACCAGCAGGTGTTTCGGATGCCATCTGAAGTTTCAGACAAGGTTCACTGGAACGTCTGCAACTGTTGTCGTAACCACCAGAAGGTACTGCCTTTAAGTTAGCGTCCTTGTGTTTGTCATCAGACAGCTGAGGCTCAGACTTTGGGCATTCTTTCTCAATGCTGCTCTCCTTTGCTTTTGCATCTGCATGACTACATTCAAGACCAATGGAAATGTCACACAGATCCTCTACAAACTCAGGCACGTCGTGATCACATTCTAGGAACTCTGTGGCACTGTGGTTTGTGTTGCGTTGGACAACAGGCACCTCTTTCTTGCACTGAGGAGAAGACACAGCATTAGCTTCACTTGTATCATTATTTCTCTGGCTTCTGTGATGCCTAAAACTCTGAAAAAGACTCCTTAAGCCTTTTCTCTGTCGACCAAGGGTCAGTGACTTCTGGTCAGGGGTTGGGTGATTACTTTCCCCTTGACAGCCACTGTGGAGATCTCCAGCTGCATCCCTGTGGCTGTGGTACTCAAAGTCTCCAGAAGAGACATACCCACTCCTGAGAGCGTTGTCATCGCTGACCTTACAGAGCCCATCGTGTGTTCGGCTTTTGCCGATTCCTTTCTTAGAGGACCACTTGTTCTGATTTTTGTTCCTCCCTCCAAAGAAACTCGGTAGAATACATATACTTTTACGAACACTGAAAAATGTCAAGGCAGTCCTCTTGAATTTTCCCGTTTTTTGAGACTTTGCAGTTTCGTGGATTGGATCTGACAGGAGCTCTTCTGTGACACCGTCAGGCTCAGTTCGCAAAGGCTGCTTGGCAGCAGGAGGTGAATCCTTGCTGTCACTTGGTAGCTCCTCCACCTTGCGGGAACTCATGGTTGCGTCCTTCAGAAAGGGGAGTGTTTGACAGAAGCCATAACAGGATAAACATCAGCTGATTTCCTCCATCTGAGCCCTGTATGCAGAAAATCAGAACCAAAATCAGAGATCATGTTACACTAGAATTTAACTGTAAGAGCACAGTGGGAAAATGTCAAGAACATGTTGTGGTACAGTCAAAGGTTGGCCACCAGTGGTGCTGGTACATTACAGAAAGTGGATGCAATAATGAAGAAGGAACAATGCTTTCAATATATACTAATATACTAATATAAAACAACACACATAAAATATAAATATAAAACTGATTTAATTTATTTTTCATTTGCTTCTTTTGAGTTTTCATATTCCTGCGGCTAGCACCCTCTGCTTTTCTGTCTTGCTCTTTCCACCACTGACTCCACCTATTATGCATTTTGCATGTAATGAATAAGCACAAAGATATAGTTTCCCCATTAAAGTAAGTTTCATCCTGACGTTATTCTTGCTTAGAGCTGATGAAGCATTAAACTTATGCTGTGAAATAATAACTATATTACTATAGTTATTACAATAATATAACTATATTCTATATTGTTACTATATACATTATATTATAACTATTATTATAATATAGTTATTATATTATAACTATAATATAATCTTATATAATACAAACATTATATGAGATTATAATGTTTGCATTACTTTATAACTGGTTTTTCCCCCATAAAATAGTAATTTTAAAGTATCACTAAAGACGAGAACTTTTCAAAACAAAAGACAATGAAGAGTGTAGAGGAAATGGTTTGAGCCCTGTTCCTTACAAAGTTTGCAGTGAAGAGAAGTTCACTGATTGTTTTTTAAGGGAGGGGATGCATTTCAAAAAATAGAATGGCTTATCTCAAGTTACAGAAAAGGGCATGTATAAAATGACATAAATAGGCTTTTAGTGTTTCTGCAAGTCGGTGAGACATTCTCAATATGGAACAACTGGATGCTGGATGAACTGTTCTCATTTATTTTCAACATTTTCATTTGCTACATTCAAGAGTAGTTTATTAGTAGTTTGAATAATATGTGGCACATTTTTTGTGTTTTACCTTCTTAAATATCTGTACAAACTGATCATGTTTCATTTGAATTTCAAGTTTTGAGAAAAGCTAAAAAAAAAATAAAACCTTTTAAAGTCAAAATTTGTACAATGCAATGTCTTTTCAATCATGTCTACTGGTGTGGCCAACAGGTATGACAAGATAAAGACTTTTTTCCAAATAGTATATGCTTTGGCCACTAATTTCTGCAAGTAAATTAATAGAACATGCCAAAATTGAGACTGTTTTGGGAAAAGTTGAAAAATTCTAGACAGAATATATCCAAGCTGCATATAATTAAAACGAGGCTGAGGCATTTCAGTGCTAGTATGAACACCAAGGGGATATAAGGCTGCCAAAAACGCTACTGTTCTGTAGAAAAGAAAATATAAAATTGAATAATCATCTACCAAATTAAATTAAAACAAAGCCTAGTAAAAACTAGCTATTGCTTGTTTTCTTCTTTTTTTCCAATTATGTTTATATCAGAATTCTGACTTTAATCTCAGACTAAAGTCAGAATTCTATTTAAATTTAATCTTAATTCAAATTAAAGTCAGAATTCTTAGATTAAAGCCAGAATCCCAGAATTCTGACTTTAATCTCAGAATTTTGACTTTAAAGTCAGAATTTTTATTTTTCAGTGGCCCTAATCCTCTTCCGTAGATATTAGTCACAGTGTAGATCATCAAATGTATTCGGCAATAAAGAGACTCCTGTAGTCCACCTATTTACACTACGTCCATTTATTACATGTCATATCTTAAGTACACTTTGAAACTGAAATTCATATGATTTTTGTTACAATATTTAAGTTTTACATGAAAGCTAATATACTTTTAAATTCAATTAAAGTTTGTAAAATATAATGTACCTTTACAGCTACTATGATTAGGGGTATTGTGAACAGATGACGAAATACGCCCAATTGTAAGTAAATAAAACTCTGTTTCTAGTTAAATAAATAAATCTAATAAATGCGCAACATATCCTACCTATATGCTTCCAATACAATGAAAGCGACCGAATAAAACCGCGTAAATGCAACATTTCACGCGGTTCCCTTTCTTAAGAATCTGGGGGTTTTAGTTACAGCGTCAATACAAGCAGCAGGTAATAAAGCAACAGGCGACATGTCCAAATGCAGCAGCTGAATTTTACCAAAGTCCTGCGTTAAAAAGGTGAGTTCACAATTTTTGTAAACGGAACAAAGAACCACAGTCAGCTATAAAAGGCAGCAAAACAAAAGCACAAAGCTAACAGCCCCTACAGTGAAGCAAACTTACCGTATAATCATCAAGTGCGGTCACACAGGTCAGGTAGTGGTTTTAGGTGTCGGGTGTGTGTTTCAGTGTCTCATTTTTGTGCAGGCTAACTTGGCTTTAACTTCTGAACACTACCTGGTCTGAGGGTTAGCCAGGCCTCGTTGCAGCTTTACCAGCAAAAGGCTTCAGTTGGTCCAAGCTGCATTTAGCTAGCTGTGGTGCTTGCTAACAAACGTTGAGGACGCTCACCGCCCCCCGTCCAGAGAGTCCCCTCTTCGGTTTCTGGCTGTGATGTGAGTCTGCAACAGCTGCTGTTGCTGGCGGTGCCGCTCGCCTCTGGATTTCGACCTCCTGAATTGAGGGCAAAATGCAGATCAGCCGAAACCGCGAATCGACACCAGGGTCTGACTCGGCTAGGCACGCTAAATTCTCCCGCTGGGTCAAATTAAACACACACAAGTGCTATCCTGCACGGTGACTTCCTCCCGACTTCAGTGGGGTTTTTTTTTTTTTTTACCCCGAAATCTCCTTTCCTGGCTCTCCATTCCACAGCGCATGTCAATGACGCAACATGCTTGTAACCATGGGAACGCACAGTACTATAAAAATAAAAAGCATTATGAGACAAGATGATCCTTCAAAAATATAAGTAAATAAAAAATATATAAAGATAGCACCCACTTTTTTTTTTTTACTACAAAAGTTGTTTGTTACCTGTACAAAAAATATGTTTTTCCAGCCTACTTAGATTTCATGTTTTTCATTTGACTATGTACTATGCAGATGATTAGCCTGAAAATACCAGTCAGGAAGGAAGTCTTTGTTCTGTTGTTTGACTTTGCATAACTAAGGTTACCAACAAACAAACAACAACAACAAAAAAACATTAGCAAATTATAATGTGAACCTTACAGATTGGAGATGGGCTGAAACTGTAACCAAAAATGGACTGCCAAAGATTTACATGAAGGCCTCCTGAGACTCACAGAAAGCTCATCATGAGTCCAAGCCCACTCTCTGAGAAAAACCCCTTATGATTCCCACAATCATATGCTGGAGTACCTGGAAAAGTTTCAAGCAGCTTCATGCCATTTATAGAACACAAACACTTTGACCTTTATATAGACTTAGACTTTTATATTACATTTACACATATATTTACAGCCTTTTTTTTTTCATTTTGGCAAAACTGAATGAATCTTAGGCTACAATGAGCTGAAAAATCACAGTGAGCATCGCATGATCAAGTACATTTTACATTTCTGTCCTGCAGAGTGCAACTGCGCGCTTCCTTTAGAAAAAACAAGCATCTCATGGTTTCATGGCTTTTGTGTGACTTTTATTTCAGTGCTCTTTTTAAAAGTGCTTTTCCATTAATTCTTTACGTGAATGTCTTACGGGGGGGTTTTTTCAATATTGTTCTTCTTGAACTCATGTTCATGTTAATGATTGCGTGCTCAAACATGTTGTGTTCAGGTTTTCGACTGCCTGACGTCCTTCCACTCCATTTTTGTGTTCTGTAGGGCCTGAGTCTTCTTCTCATCCACCTGCACGTAGTCCACTTTGTACTCATCAGCGAGAAGTGGCTTCTGCTGGACGTAACAAAGGAGAGAGCGGGAGATGGTAAAGAGATGTGGTGAGATTATTTTTTGCTACATTAACACTGTTTGGTGCATGTGTAAATTTTCTTTAAGTAGCATTAGGGTGTTCACGAAGTGGGATTGTGTCATTATGAGCCCCCAGTTAGCAGCGCATTGTTTGGAGATTGACACAGTTGTAATACAGATCATGTCACATTGATCCAAGTACTAGTTGTAGACTTAGGAAAATTCTCCTTTTTCAAATTGCAATAAAACATTGCTTCCATGCCAAGTGCTTCAGGTTGGACATTAACAACTCAAAAGTACCCTACACAACCCCACTCAAGTGTCTCTCCCTCATGCAACAACATCAATTTGCTCCATTAATCATACAGTGGGACACGCATTTATAATTCCAAGAACACAAAAACAATGATAATAGCAATAAAATACAAACAATTATGCAGCCATTAGTAGATTAAATTCCTGAAACTTAATTTTTCTGCCAAAACATACCTTCTGCACAGGGGAGGGGGATGCAGAGTTGAAATCCAGTGACAGATAATCAAGGTTTGAGCTTCTCTTCCAGTGCTGAGCTGTTCCATCCAAGGGGAGACAGAGTGATTGTCTCAATTCCTGCCAGAGAATCAATGCAACATCAACCTCAATGTTTCAGACTGAATTAATCGTTAGAAAACACGTATTTTATATTATTGATATGTATTGAACAAGAAGTGCACCATGAAACTCAAATATCTATTTTTTTTCTCCTGGTCAATAAACACATCATAATAAGAACTATCACACCAAAGTGTTGACAGTGTCACTGAGTGAAGAACTAGTCTCATTTTAATATCAGCAAGTTGCTTAAAATGAAGCAGAGGGTGCAAAAAAAAAAAAAAGAACCTCATTATAACCAAATTGTATTTTCTAAGGCATGCATGGGCATTCCTGACATTTATTCAGGCTACCACAGAGAGAGAACAGAACTTTCTGCAGACAATAGGAATAGGAAGGTGGAAACTATTTATGGGTAAGTTCCTTTTCATGTTCTGAATTTCTGTTGTGAGACATGCTTCATTTTGAAATGTTGGCAGCTTTTTAAAAACCTGAGTTAGTGAATCCTGTTAGCTATGTGACAACCTAACATGTTGAAGACAGTTTCAAATGTAAACTCAATTAGACATTTTTTTCCCATTTGAAATTAGTACTAAAATCCTATTTTCCAGCCACTGCCATTTCAAAAAGTTTAAGCAAATCTGCATACATCGAAGAACAAAGCAACAACTATAAACCTACAGTTAGATTACAGGACAGAAATCTAGGATTTCTTAGATATATGATGCTTCAACTGATTTTTCCACTTACAAATGGTCCTATTGTTCATATTATTGTTTAAAATTAATTTTTTTTTCTTAACAACATGCAGACCAAGCAAACTCACACAGCAAGCTTTCATGGTATGAATAAAATGCTAATAATTTCTTCTGAATATTAATCAATTCACTGAGTCATAGTGTTCACTTTATGCAAACATGGTTTTTGAAACACTATCAAATCCAGATTTTACCAGTGCAGAGCAGTTTGTCACTTCGTCCGCTGAACTGTCCCCATTTTCAAGCCTTCTGTCAAGGGGTAAGTGGGTCAGTGGAAAGCTGTGATTAAAAACAAAGAGAAACATAATCTAGATTAAATAAAAATACCCAGCCACAGACAATATTTCATTCTATCCTGTTATTTTAATTTTTTTGTATTTTTGGTGCTTGTAAGGTGTAATTCCAGTCCATATGTTTAGAGTAAATTTATTTCAATTGCATGTGCCTTTGTCATATCTAAACAAAGTTTTGTAATAGATGTACAATCTGAATTTGTAGACGTGGAGAAGTGCTTTTGCTCTCACCATGAATCAGTCATTACTCTGCATAGCGGGATATGAGTGGGAAATTCAGTAATTGTCGAAAGGCCTCTCAGGTCTAGAGGTGGAGGTCGAACTGTGGATTCAAACATTTCAAAGTTAGTTATTTGTTAGCTTAACACAGTTGAAAAGTATTCAAAATCTTTGACCGTTTTCATATTTTGTTTGTTTGGTTTTTTTTTTTTTTTTCAACCAAAAACCTCAATAGACCAACACAAAGTGGTGCATATTTGTGAAGTGGAAGAAAAATTATGTAGAGCTGTCAAAATAGTTTTGAAATGAAATACCTGTGGTGTGTGTACAACTAGATATAGTTGTATACCTAAAATAAAATCTAGTGCAACCAGTTACTGCCAGAAGTACCCTAATTAGTGTGTAATTTAAGCTCAGTATAAACCCAGCTGCTATGAAGGCTTCAGAGGCTTCATGACAAGATGAGGCAAAGCTTGTTCTGCTGGAGTTATTGCTGCACAATGGCTGCTGGAAAAGCGAAATGTTTTGCTTTCAGCTGCAGTACAGACCATGCATTTTCTCCAATTCACAAAAAACAGAGATAGTCCTGTGTCTCACATTACATTATCCACAATATCTGCACATGTACTCTAAGAATTGTAGAGTACATGTGTTCTACAATTCTTGGAGAGCACCGACATAGTCTAAATATATATATTTTTTTACATCTTGAGAGAGATGCTTCTCCTGTAGTCTCACAAATATATATCTTAAAACTGTCTTCATGCTGAATTATTGTGCTGATGTCAGCTGCTCGATTTCACAATATGGCACACTGCCCCGAAGCGAAGCAGAATCCTCAGCGTTTGAATTAATAAAAATATAAATGTGCATCAGATTCACATTGTTTAATCCTTCAGTGGTTGTGGCTTGATGGTTGTTCAGGAGGCTCCACTTCTACTTCTGGGTCAAAGATGTATGTTTGTACCACTGTGGATTTGTTTGCAGCCATTTTGTCTGAGGTTCTAATGTAAACACTGAGTTGGGAGGGGTTGGGCAGGAGCTTATTTGCATAATCGTGATGTAGCCCTAAAACAGAGCATTCCTTAATGACCTCAAAACAGGCAAAACTGATCAGGTAAAATCTCAAGATCTGAGAATAAATTTGTGTAGTAAATGTAATGAACATTTTTGTTCATTACATTTACTTATCCTAACTTGTTCAAGGATCACCAGCTGCAAAACCATAATGACCCTCCATCAGAAGTCAACCACATTTTCTATGTCTAATGTTAGGCTTTATATCAAAGAAAAACATAAATGATTCACAAATAGAGAATATATGCATTTCCTTTAACAGAACACTCCATGTTTACAAAAATTGAAGGGAAAAATTCCCCCCGTTCCTCCAAAAACAAATAAACAAAAAAAATAATATGCAGTGGACATTTTCATGACTGCATGAAAACAATTCAAACTACCAAAAATTTAAAGTTTTCATTGTTATTCCACCACATAATTATGTCCTACTTTGTGTTGGTGTGTCAAATAAAACCCTGATAAAATGCCTTGATGACAACATGTTCAAGGTGTATGAATACTTTTGAGACATGCTGGATAATTCCCAGACGATGCTTGCCATGATAAAAATTAGACTTAAATTAGTTGTTTTTTTTTTCTTTTTCTTTTTTCACACTCGGACCGGAAATTCTTCTCACCTCTCCGTAAGCGAGGCTTGAGGTGCCGGTGAACTGGAGGCGGTGCAATTTCTCCAGGTTGGCACATTACTGGGCTGAGTGACGAGGCAGACTCAGCTCTGGAGTTTGTACTGAGGAAGCTGAGAGTCCTGGGGCTCATGGGGATGTAACTGTCACCTTCAACAGATGGAAGAGAGGAAGAAGGGGACGCCATGGGGACGTACGACTCATCCTGGTAGCTTTGAACTCGTACCGTATTTAAACAGGGCTGAAAAGAGACAAAGAATCATTTGATCAGACAGGTGCATTAGTGTTTTTGTAATGCAGATGAAACAGTATGTACACATGTTTAAAGAGCTTTCAGATCTCCTAGTTTTGGTAATACTACTGTAGGGCATTCTCCCCTTACCCACATACAAATATGTTTTGTAATTGGAGAGAAGTGCTTTTCAAAGTGGATATTTTTTAGCAACTGTCTTGGGTGTATCTGTGCACAGTATCTGGCAGAAGAACATAAAGCAGCCTACTCTGAGCCTGCCCACTCTTGCTTTGTACGCCACAACAACAGCAGCAGTAGTTTTTATTGTCTTTTCTGTATCTCTCTCATATTTTACAAATAAACATTGTCTGAGAAGCATTCACCATTTAGAGGAGACAGGAAACAGCTCCAGGAGAATTACTGGCTTCACCCTCACTAATGCTCAAGATGTCCTTCCTTTTGTATGTTAATTTGCCATTTGATGTTCAGGTTATTGCCACCTACTGGCACGGCATGGGTATGTTAGTCTAGATGGAAACAGTTTAAATTAATGAAGATAAAGAAGAATTGGAGGGCTGTACTCTGGCCTTTTTATGTAAATTTACAGGAAAAGTCCTGATCTTTTCAGACAAATGAAGAGCATTTGTGTATCGTGAATCATTTCCACCCTAAATTTGGTCATATGTATAGATCACGTTCCTGCTGAAAAACCCAGCTACCCATTTTCAGTTACCTGAAAGATCCCACAATTTTCTTAATTACTGAATTTCAAGTAACTCGTGATTCCATGAACTGTAACAAGGTTCCAGGGCCTTTGGAAGAAAACAAGTCCACAGCATCACAGAGCCAAGCACCTAAACATGAGCTGCTTTTCCACATTCATATTTTGCAGCATTTCAGTTATAGTTCCAGTAGCTTTTAGTAAACTACACATATTTATATTTATCACAGCAAGGCAAAAAAGAAACAGTGATTAAAAACAAAGTTTACTGACATGACGGTCCCTAAAGTTACCCACCTGGCATTTAAAGACTTCTTCACATCTTAATGCAACTCTTTGCTGTAATTCACAAATTACAGCAAAGAAATTCCCCAATTCTAAAGGCAACTTTAGAATATTTTTTATATTCCTTATTATTCTACTCACTAGTGCCCCAATAGATTTGGAACCTCTTCCAACTTTGCTTATTACAGTAGCAGAAGTTTTAAACCTTTTAAGTATAGAAGAAGAATAAGAAGAGTTAATATTTTTTGTATCCATTTTCTGATCGAAAGTATCTAAATATCTACACACTGCCTTAGACAAGATCTAGACAAGATCTTGTCTCTTTAAAGAACTTGTTCTAGAAATGGGTCTCTGTCTCACGTCATAAAGTAAACAACTAAGAAAATTCTTGAAGAAGTTTTGATGCTGTGTGCTATTTGGTGTGCATCGGTATCTTTTGGATGTAAGTAGGTCCAGGCCATGTCAGCTTTTAGTGGTGAAGAAGCCTGATTTTTATCTGGTTAATGCTAACACCAGCAATAGCTAGCATTAGCTTGTTGCAATTGATAACGTACACAAACTAATATGCTTGAAAACAGGCCACAAATCTGCTCACAAACTCTCTGGCAGGAATTGAGACAATCTGCATCTGCTGCTTTTTTTTTTTTTTTTTTTTGCATTTTGTGCAGAGCTGGACTGCGGCTTTTAAAGCTCGTCATCACATTTCAGAAAATGCTACATTTTGCTTTTTGTTTTCGTAACATGATAAACTACATTCTGCCATGCATTTTTCTTCCTTGAGTTAAGGTTAGCGCAGTTGTAGAAAAACATCCAATTACAATATTGTAAAGGTAATATTTGTTGCATATTTTCCCCACTCTAGTTCTTATTATACAGCATGATTTTCCACCCACTGTCTGTGACCTTAAGTACTTCAACCATTAAAATCTATATCAGATGTATCCACCAAGGGTATGGAAAGTCTGTTGTCGCATAGTTTAAATGTAAGAAAATACCAAGCAGTCCTTTGTGATTGTGAGGAGCACAGAATAAATATTGTTCGGCTCTACTTGCGTTTGACAAGACTTGATGATACTGAACTCTAAGAAGTTTTAGGATTTGTTTTCATTTACAAACAAAAAGGTCTGTTGTACTGTTGTAAACACTTTGCATACACTTTAAATGTGATTGGTGTTAGATTTTATTCCATTTAGACAAGGTTTAGTTAGCCGTTTCCTGCTGTTTCAACATTGTTGTGATTAAATTAACTAAGCAAAATTCCAACTAGCTGAAGCTTGTAGTTTTATGTGCAAATGTTTTCATCATACTCCCAATAACAACACAACATCTTCTTACCAAATTAACACTCTGTCTTCTGTTCCTCATCAATCTGCTGTCTGTGTTGCCTGAAAATATGAGATAAGAAAAACTTCATCAGATTCTAAAGCAATATGCAACCGTAAAAGCACATTTTAGCAAGTGGCAGGTTTTATGGCTTTCTTCCCCAGGCGGCATGATCTATGGGGTTGCCGTGAGGCAAAATAATAGAGTGTATAAGCATTCAGTGCTATCTTGGTACTAGTACCACCTTATACTGATTGTCTGTATCATTTTACATCAGATTAATATTATTTCATGTACATTTTGGGGTAAGTTACCTAATAAAAGGGTAATATATTTTTCCGTCTTGACCAATGGGCTTCACTAGGGAACAAATGTGGCAGAAGGATGGAATCTGCCAACTGGACCGTTCATTCAAAAGCCGCACTAGCTGCAGCTATGTTTTTATTTCAGGTTGCACACATACAGTGAAATAAAATCCGTACCCATTGTGAAATGATCCAATCCGGACAAGGAGGTTCTTCTGGAAAATACCGGCACGCTGGCGGGGAAGTGCTGCGGACTGAACGTCTTTGGCCTGTGAGCTCCTCCATTACTCAGCAGCTCTGACAGGTGAGTCGGCTTGGGCGGTAGCGGGGGTGGCGTTTGGGTGTCGCCGGGTGCCTCGAACACGGTGGGTGAGAAAGGTTTGTCGAACTGGAAGACGTTTGGGGAACAGCGATGTAGCGGCGAAGAGGAGGCGGACGGCAACACTGGGAAGCTGCACGGAGCGCTGAAGGGAGCGCTGGACATCCTCCCGTTGGAGTAAAGAGATGGGCTGCGGCTCATGTGAGAAATGGAGGACAAGGAAGACTCGGCGTGCACGTCCTTGGCTGCATCGTCTAACAACCTCTGCTCCAGAGAGATGTCAGAGTTCGTGAAGCTGTCTTGTCTACAGACGTAAAACAAAAAAAGAGACGAAAACATTTATTACACATCGACCAGTGGTGTAACACTTTCTCCTGATTTCACATACCTAGTGGTTACACTCCTTGTTTCACACTGTGAGAGGAGGAGATAATCTCGTGGATAGCTGGTGTCTGGTTGGCTCGCTAGAGACACTCGATCACCGTCCACTGATGGCTGAATGGAGGTGGGGGTAAGAGAAGATCCATCATCTGTGCTCTCTGATTCAAACCAAAGGAGAAACAAACACAAAGAACTGAGTTTACATGCAGCTAGAAATGGAAGTCACAGAAAAACGTGCTGGCTGCTTCAGCTTGTGCTCCCCTCTAATGAAGCAGGTGAATTTAAAGGAGAGATACAGGGATGTTTTCACAGGGGCGCGAAGGTCCGACACACATCTCCCACTACCCTCTTTTTTTAATTTGGATATTCTGTCTCTTTTCGCTCAGTTTGGCGCTCGTTCAGAAATTTCTTTCATTCCATTTGACTCGAGGCCTTCGAGTCAAGGCCGTCCCTGCAGAACTGTGTGTTGCGACAACAACAAAAAGAAAAAGAAGAAAAAAAACCCCACACAAGTTTGTTCTCAGGAAACTACTTGCTACTCTCAGAGGTTTACGTTGTCTTGTGGTCACGTTTAAGAAAAAAAAAAGAAAAACATTTCAATTCCTTAGAAAAGATTGCAAAAGGAGATTTTTTTTGTAATGTGACCTCGCTCTATCTCATCTAAGCAGATGTTAACGTTCCAACAGACCTGAAGTTTCACAGAACATCTTCGCTGAGCCTTTTTTTTTTTTTTTTGATGAAACAGCTAAGCTGTGTCTGAACAGCTTATTGTACTGTTTAGTGAATTCATAACATCATTATTGACATATAGCGCCTTGTGACATCTTTTTTTAGAAAAAAAGTAGCACACAGCAGATGATTCGGCATCAGTTAATCTGACGCATTTAAAGTAAATAGAGTACGACCAAATAGCTTATATTTCATTTAATTTGATTGGTAGATGATTTTATCTTGGTTTAAATACTTCTTTGATGGTCTAAATGTTTAAAGTAGAATCAGTTGAGAAAACAGCATTCCAAGCTTGAAACGTTGGAATGTTGTTTTATCAATTGAGCATCCCACAGATCACTGCTTGCCCCATCAACAGAAACTGGAAAGAGTACAGCACAACTGCAAACCTAGCAAGATTCGGTCATCCACCTGAACTGACAGGGCAGGGTAAGGAAAGCATTAGCAAGATTCACAGCTCATCTGGGAAAATCTCATCAACATTCCTCAATGAAACATAGTGGTGGCAGCATAATGAAGTAGGGAGGCTTTCTTTAGCCAACTGGCTCCAGTTAATAGGAAAATGGTTGGGAATTTTCATCTGTTGTCTCTGTTATTATTACCATTACTATTACCATCATGTTAAAGTCCAATCAAATTAGGGCTGGACAACAAATTAATATATATCACAATAGACATATCAATAGGCAATATGTCAGATGGAATATTCAATAATTTCACTGAACTCCGATCCAGAACTGCACAGCATTCTGGGAGATGTAGGCAGAGGAAAAGGCTTTAGATGCTCAACCTCTCATGTCCAGCTAAGAAAGGTGAGCAGCATCACTCACTAAGAACAAGAAGTTGTTACCTAGCAACAACTTGTCGAGCTACTTGCGCAGCAGCAATTTCACGTTTTGCCACAGTGCCTCTTAGCTGCTTAAAATAAAATAAAAAACAACGCTGTGGAATGAAAACTGTGGATAAAGCAGGCTAGGTCATGCCAATATTTCAACAGTGTTTCAGATACTTAAAACAAAAGCTAATAATTATCGGTATGGACCGATATGAACCGCCTACATAGTGATATATTTGTGAGCCGTATCATTCAGCCCTAAATCAAATACACTGTAGTTTGTCAAAGTGTAGATAGGTGGAAGGCTCTTTTAATTCAATTCAAAATACTTTAGTATCCCTACAGAGAAATTAACCATTGTAACTCATGTTATACAGGTTTCTCCAAAGAGTTTTTGCAGATACTGATGGAAAAGAAATGCAGTTGAACTTAGCTGCCTGGAAATGACTCAAAAAAACGGTTGATTAGCTTGTCATGGCCCCCCAGTGGTTCTGCTGTTATCTCCTCTGATAAAGCAGAGAAACCATGCTGCACCACAAGCAGCATGTCAGAACGTTTTTAACTGCTGGAAACATCCTTACATGCACATGAGTCGGTGTGCCGACAGAATGTTAAGACGCAATTTGTCGCCAAGCAAGTAAACCGTGCATATAGTTTGGGTCACGGGCAGAATTGTCTGGAAATATTTTACATATTGATGTGTTGGGAGTTCTAAATAGAGCAAAGTTTAATCTTCTGGGTTTTTTTCACTGCTGTGGGGAGGCGTGAGATGCCTCTGGTTGTGGTAACCACAGCTTGATAAAAGTGTGATTGTGGAGCGTGTTTGAGAGCTTAGATACAGAGAAATTAATCAGCTGGTTTGGCAGACCAGAAAAGGAGTGATCTTTTGGTGCAAGCTTGAAGTGTGAAAACATTCTGGACTGCAACCAAATGGAGGCGTCACATCATTTCCTCTATGAAGAGCCTTTAAATTCATCATCAGTGTTAGTCTAAATGTTTGGTGCCCAGGGCAGGAAAATGGTTTGGTGACCACAAAATGTAAATGTAGCACAGTAAGAAAGGTTAAATTATGCCAATAAATCTGTTTTGTTTTGAAACTTTAATCTTTGTAAGATAGCTTTTATTAAAGGATGCTGTTATTCGCAATAGAAAATTTAAGATAGATAGACCCTGGTAAGAGAGACAGTGAAAAACAGACTTTTTTTTTTATTTAAAAGAAAAAATTATAATAAAAAAAAAAAAAACTAAGCAGAGGGTCACATTTTGATTACACTTAAAAGACGACAGCCAAATCAAATTTATTTATAGAGCACATTTCATATGACGGTCGTAGACTCAATGTGCTTGGAAGGACATGTAAGAATGAAATAAAAACCACCAATGAAACACTAAAAACACCAATTCGACCAAATTACAAGTAAGAACATAGAGATTTAAAACAGCACTGAGAAAGAAGATCCCATTAAATCAGGAAATGAAAGATGCACAAATAGGCTAATGACCGGGAGGATAACATTTTATGAAGCCGAACGCATAAACCGAAGTAAAAGCTTGAGAGAATAAGCCTGTTTTGAGTTTGCTTTTAAAGGTACATAGTGTAGAAACTGATATGAGCTCAAAAAATAAGAGCTGATATAATAAGAATATGTTTAAAGGTCTGTCAAGGAGATATTCAAGAAGCTTCTCAGCAACACAGGAAGGGGCCAGGCTGTTTAAAACTTTAAAAACAATAAAATGCAGATTGTGATATATTACGGATGTGTTTCAGAAGATGAAGACGATCCAAAACTACAGCTCGGTTTTAACATGCTCACAGGGTTTAATAACAAACAGAGGATTCAAAAGAGGTTAAGTGAGATTTTTTAGATGATCAGAGCCTACAAGAAGAATTTCAGTTTTGTCCATATTGAAGGAGATTATTAACAATTAAAAGTAAAATTTCTGGCTATTTGGGCATCAAGAATATGCAAACTACAAATAGCAATGGCCCTGATATGGAGTAATGAGATATTTATGAGCTTTTTAAAAACAATGATCAACTTATTTTTGATCTAGTGTCATGACGATCAAGAAACAGGGCACGAACGTCTCCTGGATGTTATGGAGTTTTGTCTATTTTCAAAAGAGCTAACAAGGTATTCTATAAGTGCAGTTTGTCTGTCTGTCCCAGCTTTTTTTTTTTTTAATTGTCGAGCTGAATTTTATTAAAAATAAAGTTGGTGCAGAGGCGTAGCATCTGAGTAATCTCTGTTTTTAGATTGTGAAGTGGCCAACCTAGCAGAGGAGTGTGTGTATGGGGTTGTATAAAAGTTAAAGTTGGTGCTTTACCCGAT
The DNA here is from genome assembly GCA_903066825.1 of Alfaro cultratus. Classification (NCBI taxonomy): domain Eukaryota; kingdom Metazoa; phylum Chordata; class Actinopteri; order Cyprinodontiformes; family Poeciliidae; genus Alfaro; species Alfaro cultratus. The sequence continues at coordinate 25,050 of CAEFZX010018532.1, read as the reverse complement.
AAGCTATCGAAGGTCGCCGCACCTCTGTGAACAGGCGGCCTCAGAGTTTCTCACTTAAAGCTGTGGTTCAGAAGCAGTGCTTTCAAAAAGTATTTATGACCTTTGAACTTTTTCTCATTACAGTCACAAGCTTTACTGTACTTGACTGCAACTTTAGAGAAGAGACCAAGAACAGAGTTGCGCATAATTGCGAAGTGGGAAAAAGACTCATGGCTTGCAGGATTTTCAACAAGAAAAATTAGAAACATTAGTTGTGCTTTTAGATTCAGCCCACTTTAGTCTGATACCCTAAAATGAAATCCAGAACAATTGAGAAGTTACCTAATTAGTAAGTAGATACACCTATGCCTGATCAGCACCATGAAAACCAAAGCAGTGTTATATTAAGACATCCCATAGAGTTAATTAAGAAGGGAAAAATAATCAGAGAACCAATCCAGAGGCTCATGGTAACTCTGGTATTATCCATCCCCATTTTTGTATTATTTTCTTTATATTGTTAAGTTTTTAAAAAGTATTTTACTAAGTTATTATTATTTTTGGCTGTTCAGACTGTAAGATGTGGCCAATTCTCCTTCAGCTGCAATTGGGTACATTTATAAATGTACCCAAAATGTACCCAAATGGGTACACTGATGTTAGTCAATGCACATGTACATCAAACAAACGTACATCAATGCACACTGTCCCGTTTGAGTACATAACATGGACAGAATGTGATGGCAGCATCATGCTGATGCTGTGAGGATGGATTTTGTCACCAGGAAAAAAATTAAAAAATTGATAGATGGAGCTAAATCTTGGCCAAACTGGATAAAGTCCCAATTGAGTCTGACTGAGTATTTAATGCTTCCAATCTTACTGAGCTTAACCTATTTTGTAAAGAAGAATGGAAGACGATGTGGGGCTAGTGACATCAAGACATGCACTGGCTGACGGTTTGGAATCAACCAGGAGAAAGCTGGGTAGAGATTACCCTCTCAGTATGTGGGGTGTCTACACCATCGTTGAACAATGCAGGAGCACATCGCACTTTTCAGATCTTTTATGCAAAAAACTCCCCTTGAGACCATGTGTCTTTTTCTGCTGACTTAATAATGCATGCGCTACTTAGTGCTGTCACTAAAACATCCACGTAAAACTCATTCTAATTTGCGGTTTTAATGTGACATACTTAGAGGTTACATGGTAGGGATAATGTTGCTAGGTATGTTATACTTATAACCAGTAATCTGCAACTTATTGTTGGAAATCTTACTCAGTCTTTGTGTTTTCGCCAAAAGCTGAAAAAGGAACAAGACAAACAGTTCTGACCTCATAATGTTTACCTCTAAGTTTGCCACTTCCTGAGTGGGAACAGTTACGCCACTTATTTTGTACTTGTTCCCATGGCAGAACGCGTGTGTTTTTCAACAAGACAGGTGTATTTCTGAGCTAACTCTTCTTTTAAAGCAGAACTTAACCCTCTGATGCGTAAGTGAGTCTTTTTTTGACCGGGTGAGGTCATTTTTTTTGCAATATTTTTGCAATGAAAAATTTTCATCACTTTATGTTCTAGGTATTCCTCAAAAACATGTTACTAATATCATGCAATTCAAATTTCTAAATTACCTTTTATACATTTTAAGAAATAGCTTGTTTTCTGTTACTACCCCATTCTTCCATGAGTGGGTCAGAAATGACCTGCATTCATTTCCTATGGAATTTAATGGGAATCTTAAGTCCTAAGTGTCACCCCTTATTAATAATATTTTACACAGCAAGAACTATTACATGTAAGTATGATCTTTATTTTTTACCTCACAAATGTGTGTATGTATGTGTGTCAATCATCAGGACTGTGACAGTGTTATTGTCACAAATCAACATATTAGCTTTCTTCGTAGTTAACCAACACTAGTTATCTAACCAAACTAGCTAACACTACTGCCTATATTTTATTGTGCATGTGTATTATTTGTGTGTGTGCATGTCGGTGTGTGTCTCTTTGTGTGTCTGACACCCTGGATGAGAAAACCTAAAGAGAGAGAGTGTGTTGAATGACATGCGAAACCTGTTGATCAATGTGTTCAAGGTTCTTTCTTTTATTATCTCAATAAATAAAATAAAAATTCATAACTATATAAATAAATGCATAAATAGATGAGCCGGAAAAGAAGAGAGTGCGTTCTCCAGGTCGGGGAGGATGTCCTGCCCCAATTGGAGGAGTTTAAGTATCTCAGGATCTTGTTCAAGAATGAGGGTAAAATGGAGTAGGAGATCGACAGGCGGATTGGTGCAGCGTCTGCAGTGAAGCGGGTGCTGTATTGGTCTGTTGTGGTGAAGAGAGAGCTGAGTCAAAAAGCGAAGCTCTTGATTTACCAGTCGATCTACGTTCCTACCCTCATCTATGGTAATGAGCTTTGGGTCATGACCGAAAGAACGAGGTCACAGATACAAGCGACCGAAATGAGTTTTCTCCGTAGGGTGTCAGGGCTCTCCCTTAGAGAGAAGCTCAGATATCCAGGAGGGACTCAGAGTAGAGCCGCTGCTCCTTCACATCGAGAGGAGCCAGTTGAGGTGGCTCAGACATCTGGTCAGGATGCCTCCTGGACGCCTCCCTGGTGAGGTGGAGGCTACGGGGAAGACCGAGGACATTTTGGAGGGACTATGTTTCTTGGCTGGCCTGGGAACGTCTTGAGATTCCCCCGGAGGAGCTGGAACAAGTGGCTGGGGAGAGAGAAGTCTGGGCCTCTCTACTTAGGTTGCTACCCAGCAACCTGACTCCAGATAAACGGAAGATGGATGGATGGATGGATGGATGGATAAATAAATGCACACACACACACATACACACATGTGATACACATAGCACAATATAATACAGACAGTAATGTTAGCTAGCTTGGTTAGGTAGCTAGTTCCAAGAAACATGCCCCTCTCCCCTCCTGAATCTTCCTGTCCCTCACACACACACACACACACACATAATGGACATCGACATTGTTCCATTGCTGTTGTAAAATTACTGTTGTCATCCTGTTTTAAAATTGTTCTACAAATCCTCACAAATGTTCTACAAATTAGTCTGCAAGTACTTAAAAAAGTGAAAAATGAAAATATTTAAATGTGGAATAAAGCATCGCAGAAAGTATTATAGAAAACATCATTTTGAGTCAAAATGACAAAAGTAGCATAAAAACACATTTAGGCTATTCTAACACGGGTCAAAAAAGACCCGTGTTACTGTATAGTCAGTCACTCACGAATCAGAGGGTTAAACAAAAACTACACTGTAAAAAAAAAAAAAAAAAAAAAATCCCTCTCTAATTTCCGGTAAAATATCGGCAGCTGTGGTTGCTAGAAATTTACCGTATAAATACTGTAAAATTCGGTAAAATATATTTTACCGTAATATTTAGATATTTACCGTAATTAATATATATATATATATATATATATAAAATAATAAATAGATGTCTGTATCTACCTGCCTCCTCCAAGTTCCCGAAACGACAAATCTGACTGATGTTGCTGATCCAGCCGTTCATCTCCTCCTCCGTGTTGGCCACCAGGTAAAAAACGCGGGAAGACGTTTTCACCACGAAGAGGTGCTTCCCGTGAAAGTCCCGCTTTATCCGCAGCTGGTTGTTGAGCATCTCCACCTCACACTCCTTCAGGTCGATGGTTCGGATCGGCTTCTTGGAGTTCTTGCTCTGGTAGTATTCCAGTACATCTGGGTTGCCACACATTCGCCCTGACCGGAGCACGAACCAGCGCTTCCGCCACGCCTGCAGGCAGAAAGGAAAGGAAATTTTATGCTTCGATTTTTTTTATTAGTTGATTTACGATTTCATTTTGCAGTTAATTTGCAGGTGTTATGTATACAACTTCTTTTCATTGTATCTACGTGACTCTTTGGGATGTCGTAAACTGTCGTAAAACTCTAGATTTTCAGTTTTAGAAACAGTTTTAGAAGCTTAGAAACTCTTAAATACATTTGCACACACTTTCATGTATTGCTTCTTTCATCAATATTTAAAAAATATATAATTTTAACGTGGTTTCTAGCTCTATTTGAAACATCCAATGTTTATTCTGCAATAAGCAACCATTTTTACCTCAATAGGCTCTGATTGGTAATTAGCATCAAACAAAGCTAAATTACCAAAACAGATTATCTCTGGTCAAATCAGATTTTTTCCCCCCTATTCTTTAAATGCATTTAAACTAGGAATTCCTACCATGTTCAGGTTATAAATGCATAAATCAACAGCATGCACTATGATGCACCTAATTTGAGTTTTTGAACCTCAAATACATGTTTGAGACAACTGTTTTCATGCACCAATGGGCACAGCCTTTGCCGTTTCGTCCTTTTCTGTTTAGCCAAAGCTCTTCCTTCTATCAAAGAACATTTAACCATTGGTCCATAGAAAAAGCAAACGCAAATTTTTAATTCCTCAAAACTGGAGTCCGCAGGTCAGGCCTCAAAGCAAGCTGGAAAATTGAAACATTAAGGAATTTATCCACAGGTATTGATCCTGCCTTGCAAACCTGCTAAACGATCCTTTTGAAAATGCCTCAAAATTGTTTGTTTAATTAAAATAAAGCAAAAAAATAATAATAATAATAATAATTCTGTTTACTACAACCAGTCCCTCATCATGATAAAGCTTAACAAGTTTAACAAGAATTGACTTGAAAGCAGAAAAAGTAGTTACATGGAAGAGCTAAAAAAAAAAAACAGTGACATAAGTCGACAAAGTTTTATTTACCTCGCTAACCTTGTTTGATAAGTTAAATATGATTTATTAACCATTTTAGTTATTAGATTATTTTTCAGAATTCATCAATTTGAGTCATTGGGACCCTTAAAAGGCCTTACACGACATTTTTCCTCATGTCATTCTTGGAGTTTGTTTCTGCGGGTCATCGTTGCTGTTTTGTTCTTGTTGTGGATCAGATAATCTGATCATAACCTCTGCTCCCAACAGCTAACTTTGCAGTTTTAATCTTTTTTTTTTTTTTGCTTTTGTTTTGGTCAGCAAGCGGAACCTCAGCTCCAGTTTCCCAGAAGTGCTGAGAAGAGGAAGTGGACTGTATTTAGCAGAAACACAACGAAAGGGGTATTTATACATCTCTTGGTTTATGCTGAAAACTGAGTTCACACTTTACTAAATGTTTATATTTATGAAATCCTCGAAGCTATTTCACCTATTTCAGCCAAGAATGAACGATTTTACATTACAATATAGAACAATTTTAATAATTAAATAGAAGAAAACGGTTAATAAGTCATATTATCAATTTCTCAGGTGTTTTTTTTTTCTTTTCATGGTTTTTAAAGGCATTGTTGTGGGGCAGTGATGTGATCCCATAGAATATGTATTTTGTTTTCCTCTTCTGCACAAGTCGGTCATGAATTCATGTGCTCACACCAGGAAATGGGTCGACCCGCAGCACATTTGGTGCTAATAACACTGCCGGCTTTAAGAGGAAACCATAACTACAGATGGCAGTTTGATCCAGTGGGTGTTCACCATATGCAAAGTTCTGAGCCCGGGTGAAAACAAGTTGGGGTTTTTTATATATCGAGGTCAATCTCCATATATCAGCTGCAAAGGCAACCTATATATATTCACAGAGAATTACAGAAGATATCTGTTGATATGTTTAAAACATGTGAAAAGAATACAAGGAAAAATAAAACAAAAGTTTTTGAGGTATAAATATGCTTGCTTACAAAGTTTTTCCATGTATCTTTGGTTCATCCTTTTTGGATGAAGTTAGCATTTCTGCCATCATGTGACCAAAGTAAGCTTTGGTCAGTTTCTAACCTCTTGCCACAAACTGAGTCATTCTTATCTGGGTCATTTATACATTCGCAGAAATGACTCACTTTTTGCAGCAGGTTAAATCTGTCCTGTTCGCAACCCGACAGGTATAAACAAAGCAGTGTTTTGCATCTTAGTGCACAATTACAATCCCTTTCTAAAGCATCCTGAGCTCTTTTGCTTTTTGTCAAAGAGCAACATCAAACTTTCATGCAATAGTCTCAACATAAAGAAGCATTTAACCTTGAAGTTGCATTTGAGAAAAAAAATGTTAGACATATTTCTAAAGAGTGTGGCTACATTGGGATTCAGTCCCCTTACATTTCACTGCAGCAGTTGTCTTCAGAAGTCACATAGTACGACAAAAAGATCACAAGTAGTAAAGAAATTTGAAGTATATTTCCGTTACAACATAGCTTGAGAAAATAAGAGAGAAATTGTCATCTACCTAAACATAGAAAACAAGTTAGTCGAGCTATTCGGAAAAGCAGCCTAAGGGCCTGTGGTAACTCTGGAGGAGCTGCAGAGCTTCTCAGCTCAGGTAGGAGAATGTGTCAGAAATATTAGTTATCTGCTGTAAATCTTGCCATTATGGAAGAAAGAGATAAATAAGCATTAATTAAAGAAAAAAGATCCAGTTTACAACAACACAGGCGAACATATGAGAGAATGTGCTCCAGTCAGACGTGGCCAAAGTTAAACTTTTTGACCTAATGCTGCACAACATCCTGACACCATCACGTTGTGGAGAGGCCTTGCTTTAGCAGAGTCTAATAATGCTGGTTAGAGTTGATGGGAGAATAGCTGGCGCTAAATTCAGGGCAATTCTGGAAGAAAATCTGAGGCTTCAGAAGGTTTTGACTGTGATGGAGGTTCGACTTCCCGCAGGACTACAAGTAAATCGGAGCATATTTATGTGTTAGAATGGCCTTGTCAAAGTCCAGAACTAAACTTAAACCAAACATAACTTATTTTGTGATAAAACATGGGTAGGAATTATAATCTGTTGCATACTCCAGAGAAACATGCAGGTGTAATTGCATTGAATGCGGCCTAAATACTCCACACTTTTCAGATTTTTATTTGTATCATGTATCATTTTCTTGACACTATATTATTACGCTCTATGTTTTAGTCTATGACACAAAACCCCCAAAATACATAAAGTTTATGATTGTAAAGTGACAAATTCAGGGGGAAAAAAAGGACCCTATTCCTTATTTTGTTTCTTCAAGTGAAATTGAGCAAAGAGTAAAGTCTTGTGCACAAACGCAGCCTCATTTTGCATAAACAGTTCTGCAGCAGGGAGCACAACGATTATTTTGAGCAAGATAATTGAAATTTCCATACTGCACTGTGCCAGCAGTTGACATTTGAATGAGGAAAACATCATGGCTGTCTGTCGAACTAAACGAAACATAATCAGCAAGATTTGCATGAGTTTCTATTTCCAGTTCGAGCACCCCTTACCCCCATCAGCACATAAACACACACACGCACACATACACAACTCCACCTAGGCTTTCCTTGAACTGCTGTTGTCAAAAGGGCCCTCCGCCTCCTCCACTCATGCAGAGGAAGTGCAAAAACAGCCATCATAAAGCGGGACTATTTCTGCTTGTCGCTTCGGTGTCTGGGTGCTGCTGACATTACTTCCCATGTTTCACAATACACAGAGTCATCCCACAAACACACACACACAGCAGCCCAACATCATCACATGATCCCAACAACCACAAAACAATGAAGGCTGTATGCTGTTCCACAGAGCATATACATGCAGGTACACTCTTAACTCCACAGGAGTTGCTTCCATGAGCATTTACACTTCTGTTGCTGCAAACAGTGTGGGTGGATCAGTGAGGTGGCAGATGCTGAAACGAGGAAGACAACGTGAAGAAGACTGGAATTACAATAAGCATGTCCAAGTCGGCGTGTGTATGAGTGCGTGGGACCTAGACAGCACACAGACGCAAGGTGAAACAGCTCAGCCTCCCCTTTCCTTCCACGTCCCAACAGAGGACAAAGACAAGAGTCTGTACTTACAAATCTCTTCAGCTTCTTCTCCGGGGGGGATTTAATGAGCCAGCCGGTGCACACCACATCCCCGGCACTCATCTTGGCTGCAGAGTGTGTCGTTCTCACGGCTGATCCACCGCCGCCTCTGCCTCTGCCTCTGCTGCCTCTGCTGCTGCTGCTGTGAAACTGAGAGCAATGTGAAGCATATCCTGTGTTCTGGTATTCAGCTCAGCCACTCCAAAAAGGAGGAAGTAAAGAAACTGATCATACTGACCGAGAGAGAGAGAGACGCAGTTAAAGAGGAGAGGGGGGAGGGTGTTGGTGGATGGCTGAGAGGGTGTTGATGGTGAGAAATATCCTGCAGATACAAAAGGTTTGATAGATTTAAAGACTGGTAATGTGTGTTATGTGGATGCTACATTGTATTTCAAAACAGTGCCTTGCAGGATGATTCACACTCCCTGAACTTTATCACATTTTCTCACATTACAACCAACCCAAATAGAGCCTAATTTAGATTACTTTTTTTTTTAGCAAATAAAATATTATAAAAGTGTATGTGTGCATCTAAAGAATCTGTAAATTACAGAAGAGTGGCTATTTGCCATTAAATTAGAGGACACAGCAAACATCTGGTCAGATCAGACCAAAACTGAACTTTATGGCCTACATGCAAAACATAATGATGTTCTGGAAAAAAACGTAACATCACCCTTATTACACCAATCCTACAGTGAAACAGGTGGTGGCAGCATCATGCTCTGGGGATGATTTTCTTCTCCTAGATTAGAAGTTTACACTCCGAAGGGAAAAGTGTTAAAATGACAACTTATAATGCTCATTAGCCTGGACACCCTGTCCTCCATAGTGAAACATGGGAGTGGCAGCATGATGCCATGGGGGATACGTTTTGTTTCCTTATTTGTAAAATAATAAATAAATAAACACACATTTTTTTCAATTATGCATCACTTTATGTTGATCTAACACATCATATTCCAAGAAAATATAATGACCAATTTGAAAAGTACAAGGTGTGTGACTGCTTTTTGCAAAGCAACGTAAAAATATCCCTTATTCACACTTCCAGTATGGTCTCTTATCTAGTCACTGCCACACTTAATGCTGTAACCTGCTTCTCAAATTAATACTTACATATTAACAGGAAAGGGAGTACAAGTTTCAAACATGTCTCACAGAAAGCCAGTTTCATTGTTGTGGTCTTACAGCTGCTTTGTTGTTTTAACTCATTTTATGCCAGTGCTTTAACCCGTTTAAACAAATCGCCATATTTTCAAAACTAACGTATCTGGTTCTTATGCAAAGGAGTGATAACAGAGGTTGCAAAATCAATATGCCAGCACCTGTTTGAGGTTCTTTGGAAATGATTTACATGAATCCTGAAGCCTTTTGAGTTTTCTGTTGTTTTTTTTAATTATTTCTATGTAAAATAATATCTCATCCTGGAGGCAGCCTCTTCACCTACCAAGTCTGTTAGGATTCAGTAAAGTAGGGCAAATTATTTTACAAGCTTGCTCATTTTTGCAAATGTCAGACAAGTTTACTATAAATACTGTCAATGTCAGAGTGAATCTACTATATGATTAACTATCCTCCTATTATTGCTGTTTTGTGTGTCACATATTTGTTTCTGTGTTAATGGATGGACCAGTTTACTGATTAATAATGGGAGTGTTCTGACTTGTTATTTTCCATAGACTTTTACAGCAGAAGTTTTTGACATCGGTATTATGGAAATATCCTCCTTTTTATACAGTTTGTCTTAGGTTTTGGAGAAAGATCCGTCAAGATGTAGGCTAACATCGGAAATGATTGTTGTTCCTAAAGCCTTGATTTGTGTTTTCGCACGTCCTTTTTTCCCCCTATATCTTTTCTCCTGTTTCTTGTGGTATTTATTCTCCTTTTTTATTAAAGTGCTGCTGAGTAAACTGTGTCTAATCGCCTCATAAAGCCACTGGCTGAAATAAAACAGGGGAACTCCGTCTGAGCTCCTGATTGTCAACATTGCAATGAAGCTCTAAGAGTATTTTTCACATTACTTACCTCATATCTTCTTGTGGCCTAGACGTGAATTGGATCTTGCTGTGAGTATTCTCCTGTGTAGTCATCAGAGCTTCAAACTTATTAGACTTCTTTCGTCATACTGACCCTGACTCCTTACCTTCTTCTATATCCAACATGTTGGTTCCACTTATATTTCTCCTGGCTGTCTGCCTTTAAATCCATAGCAATGCTCACCACAACTGCCGTGAAATCCTCTGCTGCTTCCCCAGAAATAGTAACAACGATAAAAAATAAAAACAAAATACAAATACATGCCTTTGAGCAACACTAACCTCAATCTCTCTTCCCTTTCCCTTGCAGTTACACTGTTCAAACAACTGGTTTTGTCAACACAGCCACACCAAGACATGTTTGATATTGAACATTGGCTTTGCTCTATGTCCATATTCTAATTCTTCATTTGGGTTAAGTTACATTTTCAAATTAAGACACTTGCCGCCTTTTCCACTGATCTCCAGCTCGCACTTTATTCCCCTTCTTCGAAAGCCACCATGTATCTCACCATCAACATTAGCTTGAGTTGTTTCTTTAGCTTGCTTCCTCTCAGCTGGAGTTGCAGCATTCATCACTACTGTCATGTTTTGCTCTCCTTTGCACCATGTGTGGTTTGTTGACCAATAACTGCTTGTCTGGCTTAGAACTACATGTTTCAAAGCACTTTGTGAAAACTTGCAGCAGGTTGAAATATCTGCTATGTGAGTATGTTGATATTCATGTTAAGATTAGCCTCAGATTGTTTTTTCTAACCTGTAATTGTTTTTCATTTAGTTTTATTTTTTGTGCTTTTTTTTGGACATTTGGTGTTATACTGTATGATGAATAATGAAACATACATTTTAAACTTAACCGCAGAATTATTGAACATATAATTATCCTTATAATATGGTCTCAAGCCTTCTATTAGAAAATCAAGAAACACAGAAACAATGCAACATAAATAATAATAGATTTACCTCTCTAAATTCCATATTTTATGGTTACTGAGTGAATACTTAATTTTCTTTGAGCATTTCCCTCTGACCAGCTTTGCTGACCCTGCTACAGAATTCCCACAGTATGATGCTGCCGCCACCACATTTAAATGCAGGGTTGATGGTGTGATTTTTCTTTTCTTTCTTTCCTTCTTTTTTTTTTGTGCAGTTTGGACCTGTCCTGTTTTATGAAAGAGCCAAAATCACACAGTGATGGAAGTGCACGGATAAAACTGTATAATAGCCATTATGGAGGATGATCAGCAGATCTGTTGAACTTCACTCCCTCCAGGACATGGTACAGGCGGCACAGTTGAACTTATTCATTAATCTAATCTATTTGCAATTTTACTAAAATCATCACATGTATAAATAATTGTTTACTCACCTTTTTACATGTTATTTGTGGTGCTTTTGGTCTGCAATGTTCTGTGAACATATCATAAGAAAGATAACATTCTCTTCCTCTTTGTACATATACACTATAAAAATACTGTATATGTAAATATTTACAAAACATATATATTTACAAACTATTGTTTATATTTAAAATGTCTTCATTGAGAGCAAAGTCGATCCGATGTCACAGGCTTATTGAATAAAACTGACGCTGGCGTTACGTTGTGAGCTGTAGGGGGCAGCAGCGTCTTGAAACTATTTTATTTTCTCAAAAATCAAGAAGAAGTTAACCTGACCAAAGAGCCTTGAAAGAGGAAGCTCGCAGTAGATGTCAGATGAAATAACCAACCTGAATTTTACGTTCAATAAATGTACGTTTAAAGTGTAGAAGCGATTGTGTTGCATTATTTTATATCTGAAATATTACATTAATAGCGTATAGGTTCTTAAGTCTTGGGAATGTCTCATTGTTATGTTTTTAAACTGCAATGCCATCTTCCTCTCCAGTCCGTTATCTTGTTTAGCTTTCGTTAGCAGTGGCTAATCTCCCTCTGTAAACAGTCTCTGCAATTACCCAGCACGCCTTTGAAACGTATGACCTGTCTCTGGCCTTGGCGTGCAGTGAGTGCGGCTGCTAGTCGTCTGTCGGACTTCATTAATTGTAACTAGCTTTCTGTCCGACCTGTCGGTAGTGTAACTGGGAGCTGTCGCAGCTGAGCCGAGCCACCATGCTGACATGCAGGGCTGTATGGAAGAAGCTTGCACCTCTGGCCAGAGCCTCGTCTACTGTATGCCGACAGAACGTGAGGAGAGCAGGTAAGTGAACTTAATGGTTACCCTTGTTGTCTTCCGGTTAGCTGGCCTTTATCCAGATATGAATGAACTTGTAATAAATGTATGCTTCAAACCTGCAGCCGCTCTGTCTGCAGGTTTGTGTTTTTACCTAGCCCGACCTTTATGTTTTCTACGAAGCTAACTAGGTAATCAGCTGAGGCTGCCTTTTCAGATGCATTAGTAGTGATTAATATAGTTGGTCATAGATAAATGTAGAGGATTTATTGGGGCCGCGTGCAGCCTGTCAATAATCATGGGTTTGATGTGTCTGCAGTGTTTCTCTGACAGGTGTTGCACCATTTTCTGAGACCACGCATTTGATTGTTGCCATGATCACATGCACTGACTCTTATCTAAAGGATTATATTCTCGCCCCCCATTATGAGACTGAAAGGATAAGCACAGTCACTAACCTGACCTTCAGCAGCATGCAAGACTGTTCTAGCAGAGAATAGTCCATCAGAAGTGTGGGCTATTTTTAATTAGCCCAAATTTTCCATCCATAGAGGTTGCTGCTTTCTTTCCATTTTAAGAAATATCAAGACAATATTCGTCTTTGCAAAGTGGAGGGCTAATGATACATTTTAGCTGAACACGTCCATGTTTGGATGCTTTTCATATGCATAGTTTCCAAATTAAGTCATGATAAAACAAGGCCCATTAAAAGAGGTTATACCACTAGATTAAAAATATGTAACAGCTGACATTAATTTTAACTATGGGATCTGACTGACTTGTAAAACATTTGTTGTGAATTAGCACTGTGAGAAACTGAATAGAAAAGGAGATGCTTGTTGCTGTAGGTAGAATATATTTTTACCATTACAAAATGTGGCAGATGGCATTCTGCTGTGAAACATAAAGACATTCAGACTGCATTCAGTTTGGATTAAACCAATTAAAAATAAACATAGAAATTCCAGTTTGTCATGGGAATCTAGACCTTGTCCAGGTTAATTAAGGAAATGCTTGAACATCGAAGCAATTAATTTACCGTATTTAATTACTAGAAAACATTACCTAACAGAATATTAATAAAACACTACTTATTTTAAGTTGGGAACTGGAATGGACAAAAAAAAGCTGTCTCTCAGCTTATTCTTGCATGGCTCAGTAAGATTTACAGCATTAACAGTAAATCAACAACAGAGTGGCAGCTGCAAAGGAATAGAGGAAAGCTCCTTTAAGTGCTAAAGTTGAACTCAACCCCAAGTTGCCTTGTGATCAGTCAGTGAATGAATGTGTGCATTTTTTTCTAGAGCTGTTGGGCGAATGTGGCTCAGTGTAAAATGGTTTGGGGGAAATCACTATAAGAACTCTTAAAAAGGGGCTGACAGCCATAAATCATAAATAAAATGCAACTCATAATGTGAGTTGCATACAGAAGGATAAAGTTTTTGGTAAGTAACAAGCTGTTGAATTAATTGATATGTAAGATTTTCCCACACTCATGACTTTTAAGACTTATAAGAAAGCATTAATCAACAGTAACTCTGGAGGAGCTGCAGAGAGCTTCTGCTCAGGTGGGAGATTATTTCCACTTTTCAACAATAATTTGTGCAGTCAGATAAAGTCGTCGTCAGAAGAAAACCATAAGAAGTCCATTTTAAAAGCTTAACAGAAGCCAATGTATGTTCACAGGTGTCCAGCCCGTCAAAAATCCAATTGACTCTTTACATGAGGGTGTTTCTCTTTATAAATCACATTCATAAAAAAATGGTCTAAGTCATTTTTGGAAAGAAAGAGGTGGTGATTATTTATTTTTTTAATATCTCCCCCCCCTGCCCCCAAAATAAATTATGGCAAAAAAAAAAAAAAAAAAGGACTTTGGCCATTATTTTTGGGAAGGTGACAATTTGAGATCAGTTGTGTAGATGAAGTTTTTCCAATGATCTTTTTCAGGGTGGAACAATGCCAGAACACCTCTGTGTGTGCCAGTGGCGCACATGTCCACAGGGCCGGTGGGTGGAGGCGGTGACAACCTGAAATATGCCCTCCTAGTTGGAGCGGCCTTTGTCGGTGGCTTAACATATGTGAGTAGAAATATTCCCAATATATTCTTGAATTTCTACAATGCATTTCAATGCTATACAATAAATTTTTGTTTGTATGCAAGTTGAAATATTATTATTTTGAATTTTTTTCCCCCCTAGACTGTCATTACTCTAAAGGAAGACCAGAAAAGACATCTGGAGAGGATGGCAGAAATTTCCTCCAGAAAACAGAAATCAGCCTCACAGATCCATACAGAACCTCCAGGTGAGCTCAGTCATTCTATTTCTTTTAGAGAGGAATGTCTAGGATTATATCTGTATTTAAAAATGCCTACTTTTGATTCTTTGTGTTTCCGCTGCTGGAGCCACCATGATAGAGGGTGAGTACTTTAAGGCAGTGATGTCTATAGCTATTGCCAGAACTTTGAGCGGCCGTCATTTGAACATTGTTTTGATTGGACCGTTTATTCATAGTTTGAACTGATTTGGTGAAAAGCATCTGATTCTGCAGTACTCAGTTCAGCTTCCTCTTTACTGCTATGTAAACCAGATTTTTATCAGGGAAACTGTATTTTCAGTAACAGTGATATATTTAAGTTTACTAAATATATCTCTCCATACGCTCTCTCCTGAGTGTATGGAGAGAATAATAAAATACACGATGTCTCTTGACATTGTGTGTCAAGAGACGATGTCTATTTTCAAGAGACATCGTGTATTTTATTATTCTCTCCATACGCTAAGTCTAAGTTTATGGTGATTGGGGTTTATAAGTGTTTTTGTTGCTCAGGCCCCCTTGAGACAAAACTTGAAGCTGCCGCTGCGCCTGATGCTGAAGCAGCGGCCCCCAGTGAAACTGCAGAACCACTTCCAGGTCAGCTGCCTGCTTTTTACTCCACTCATATGTGTTTTGTTATGCCTCCTCTACAAACCGTAGCTTTGGCATGAAACCACTAGCATGCCATATTTGTATCCTGGAGGGTTTCTGTTTTGTTGTTGTCACCTGATTGTAGTCCGTAATCAGATTCTTAGAAAGATCCTGCATGAACCGTGATGATAATTTTGGCGGCGTGTGTATTTTTATGTAACATTGTTTACAGTTTCACTGCAACCTTTGGAGACCAACTCACCAGTGCCACTTCTGTTTTTTTTTCTCTCTACTCAGTTTCAATACTTTTTGTTTTATTGGCTGGTACATTTGTGAAGTTTAATCTCCCCTCATAGAAAATAATTATGATGGCCTAATTTGGTGTTTTAACTTATTTTTGGATTTTACGCTACATCTCCCAGTTGTTGAATGCTCCCACCGTAAAGCATGGGTCGTTCCTTCTCCATTACTACTGAGTAGCTCAAATTCTTAGCCGATTTTATGTATTGCTTTCGCAGTAGATGAGCCACTGGCAGAAGCTTCAGCAGAAGAAGCAGCAGCTCCACTCACTGATACTGGAGTTGAGGAGGGTAAGGCTGAGAAGAAAAGCAAACTTTCTTGTGTTGTGACCGATAAATATTTGCCAGAAAACTGAAAGGAGCGTGGTTTCAATATGACATGCTGCAGTCGGCTGGAGCGCTATGAAGGTTGTCCAGTTCTGTGCTTACAAAGTATAAAATGTCTTTTTGATTTTGCAATTGATGATGAAAATAACACTTTGAGGATGCCACACTATAGTTTTCTATTTTTCTGTTCTGTTTACCACGCTCAGTAAGAGTTTGGTAACATACAGCCGAGTGCTGGGAGTTGTAGGCCACGCCCCTTCGGTTCCCCAAACCCCAGCTGTATGTTCTGAAAGTTCACACAGTGTGATTTCTACGGGTCATTTAGTGTGATGGAAAGGGACAATTGTAGTTTTCAGAACCGGCTACAAAACTGAATAAAAGCTAAGATCTACCTCCAAAAACACCGTTTTGAGTTTGGTTTAAGATTGGGTTGTAGTAACAAAACCCTCCAAAGCAGAACCATCCAAACTCCATGAAGAGTCGAACCCAGAATAACAATGTTTCATTTTTTGTTGCTATTTGAAACGGTTCAAGCATCTTAATGATTATTTTTCTTGATCGTTTTTTTCTTTTTCTTCTCTTGTAAATTTATAAAGTTTTCCAAAGTTTTATTCCATCACTATGTGGTTGTTGGCTTAATGAGACCATGAACTGATTATTTCCTTTCTTATCTCTTTCTGATCAGCTGCAGACTCCAAACCTTTGTTGCCCTCACACGCCCCCTACCTCCTGATTGGTGGAGGTACGGCGTCTTTCGCAGCTGCTCGCTCTATTCGAGCCAGAGACCCTGGTGCCAAGGTCAGTCAGGCTTCTTCTCATCTGACATACATAGAAAATATTCATTGTATAATTTTAGAGCCTATTTTTCCTAAGTTATAATATTTTTTTGTTGTTGCTGCAGGTACTGATTGTAACTGATGAGCCAGACCTTCCGTACATGAGGCCGCCTCTTTCTAAGGAGCTGTGGTTCTCTGACGACCCCAGTGTAACAGAAACTCTGCGTTTCAAACAGTGGAACGGGAAGGAAAGAAGGTGGGTTCCCAGTCTTTCCATGCAACCTTGAGTTATTTAAAAATGTTCTTTAAACTGTTGTTTTGAATATTTGTCGAATTTCTCCATCTTTTCATTTTCAAACTTGTAGTTTGTTTACTTTGCTCTGAATTTAACTTCTAACGTTTTTTGTTTTTAGCACAGAGAAAACTTCAAGCGAGTCAAAACCTGTCACTACAAACTACACTAGAGCATCTAGTCTGTTTATTAGCTGGATGTGAAAAATATTAATAAAAACCTGTATTTTTGGTGAGCTTTATATTTTGGGTCACATGCCTTTAAGGTCCTGTCTGCATATAATATATTTGAGCTGTTGGGCTGACATCCATGTATAAACTTGATGTAGATTTCAGCTGACAAATTTATAAGCTCAGAAAACATGATGGGGAAAAGTGTGCTCATAAACAAATAAGAAGAATAATAAAAAAAATGTGGTCACAAATTATATAATGACAAATTTCAACAACTGTACCAGTCCTCATACTGTATGGCTCTAGCATCTACGCTAGTCAAAGGGTTTCGGATGAAAGTTTTATGTATTCACAAACTTAAATTAATACAATAAAGTGCATATTTAAGCACCTACTGCAGATCAGAAATGGCTTTCTATAGTGTTCAGTTTACAATCCAGGAATGAGCAGCAGAGGGCGTCACAAGTCAGGCGTTATGTTGCAGGCAGTAGCTGGACTATCAGTCACAACAATGAGAGAAGGTCAACAGGCTGGAGGGATTCCTTTAGAAATATTACTGGGACCTGTTTGATGGAGGCTGCGCTTTTCTCCCTACGTGCAAAACTATTCAAGACCACAGCTGCCACATCGGGTTTAGTTATTTTTTTTCTTTTAATTTTTTTACTACAAGTTCACCAAGTTAATGTTTAACATGTATGCAGTTTTCAGAGTTGTCTGGTTTAAGTTGTTACCAGCTTGTCGGATTTATTAGACAACTGGCAAGAATACCCTCAAATGCTTTAAACACCAGTTTGACCAATTAGTTTGAAAACTAATTAGATATTTAGTTTGCTATTGAGCTGCCTCAGGCATATTATTGTTAAATATTTGCAGCACCAAGTATGTTATTATTAAGACAACAATGATCTTGAAAATGGTGCCTCATTGGTTTTGTGTTTTTTTTCTCCTTCTCTGCAAGCCTCCTTTATGCCTAGTGACCTTCATTTATTGTTTTGACTGACTGTTGGATGCTTCAGCTACTGGCTGGCCTAGATGTCCTCTGATTGCAAATCAAATAATTTCCTTGCCAATCAGCTGAAATGACCAAGGTGGATGATTCCTTCCAGGTGTTTGCCAGTTTTTAAAGGGCTTTTGACATCTATTGTATTCTTTTTATATTTGAAAGCTACACATTTTCAACACTGCTGTGTTTATTTGACAGTATCTACTTCCAGCCACCTTCATTTTACATTGATGCAGAAGAGCTGAGCAGTGCTGAAAATGGAGGAGTGGCTGTCCTCACTGGCAGGAAGGTTGGTTTATAGATTTAGCTGAGAAATAAACACAACAGTGGTCTAGTTTAGTATGCTTTATATTGAAATACCGAATTTTATGTATTTTAGGTGGTTCATATGGATGTCAGAGGAAACAAAGTCAAACTTGACGATGACATGGAGATTTCATATGACAAGTGCCTAATTGCTACAGGTAAGCACTCGTGCTGTGATGTTACTGACCATAGTTAATAGAAATGTGAGATAATCTAATTTAGACTTTTTTTCTTCAGGTGGAGTCCCAAGGAATCTTCAGGTAATCGAAAGAGCTGGAGAGGAAGTGATGAAGAGGACAACTGTTTTCCGCAAGGTCAGAGTTTCACCACTAGGTGGCGTCAGATTTATTAGAAGTTAAATTTCTCAAAAGTAGAATGGATCACATGTAGATATGCAAAGTGGGTAGAGAGACACGCTGCAAAAGATTTCCATCAAATGTGGTTCTAAATATTATAAATATATTACTTGGTTATAATTCTGTAAAAACAAAAATCTTCTATTAAACACCTTTTGCTCTCCAGTTATTAATAAAATAAATCAACAAATAGTAGACAGTATTTTTAACGGCCAATGGATCTTTTGCTACAAATGATTGAGCGTACGCTAAAGGGTTGCTATGTTATTGCATTTTAGACAATACAATTTTTATTTTCAAAAAGTAATTGAATTATTTGCTTATTTTCATCTTTTAATGTATTTCTTATACTGTATAGAAAAAACTTAAGTGGTTAAATGAAAATGTGCCAATATTTAAATGCAGTTCATTTTTAGAATGATTGATT
The DNA here is from genome assembly GCA_903066825.1 of Alfaro cultratus. Classification (NCBI taxonomy): domain Eukaryota; kingdom Metazoa; phylum Chordata; class Actinopteri; order Cyprinodontiformes; family Poeciliidae; genus Alfaro; species Alfaro cultratus. The sequence continues at coordinate 6,105 of CAEFZX010018532.1, read as the reverse complement.
ACAATAATTGATAGTTGCAGCCCAAAATACATGTTTATTTTAATAGTAAAAAATAATGTAGTGTCAAAATGTACTCCATTAAACTTCAGGTAAATACAGATAGATTGTTATTTTGAAGTGTGTTGAGTTGTTCAGTCTTATTAAGATCCTAAAACGTCTGAAGTGAGATGTTTTACTTGCAGATTGACGACTTTAAATCCCTGGACAAAGTTTCACGAAACACTCAGTCCATCACCATCATAGGAGGCGGATTCTTGGGCAGCGAGTTGGCCTGCGCGCTTGGCAGGAGATGTAAGACTTTTTGACAAGCTGTGAAAGTTTCAAGATGAGTCAAGCTGATAGTTCTAGGTAACAGAACAAACCGTTTTGCTTGTATGTCAATCATATTCTTCCTGTTTTTCAGCAACAGAGTCTGGATTAGAGGTGATTCAGATGTTCCCAGAAAAGGGCAACATGGGCAAGGTGCTGCCTGAGTATCTGAGCAATTGGACAACAGAAAAAGTCAAGAAAGGTACAACTTGATTGACACGGGTGATATCGATAGGATTTGTGTTGATTTTCTCACAGTTTCTCTCTGTGTGTGTCCGGTTAGAGGGTGTAAAGGTCATCAGGGAAGCGGTGGTGAAATCCTTGTCCTACAAAGATGATAAACTAGAAATCAAACTCAAGGATGGAAGAGTGGTAGGTTCACATTTCAACCAAATTTAACTTGGTCCAATGCACTAGGTGGAATTATCAGGCACTAATTATGTTGATTTTTACCTTTCAGGTAAGAACGGATCACATTGTCGCAGCCGTCGGCTTGGAGCCCAACGTTGACCTCGCCAAGTCTGCCGGTCTAGAGGTGGACTCGGACTTTGGTGGCTATCGGGTCAACGCAGAGCTGCAGGCCAGGTCCAATATCTGGGTGGTAAGTAAAAGTCCTGTTTCTGAATATAGATCATGTTTAGCATTTTATTTGTGTTGCAAATGTTGTGTATCATGTTATGTGATCATAGTGCCCCCTTCTGGTCAGATAAGTTCTTGGTTCATGTTGCAGCAGAGAGAAGCAGCTCTGTCATGTGTTTCTCTGAAAGAATGAAATCTTTGGTTATAAATATTGATAGAAGAAATGAGAAACAGTCATAAAGTTATTATATGAATGTGACAAAAAACCAAAGTAAAATTCCTCCATTTTCAGTTCAAAAATCTTTTTTCTTTGTTCTTTTTTAAATAATTTTTTGTCATCAGATTTGCTCTGTAGCTTATTTGACCAGATTTGAATTTGACTAAATCTTTATACACCACAATGTTGGATTAAAAAGAAAAATGAATTTGAGTGCTTCTCATATCCTGCCTTATGAACAGAATTGTCTAGTAACTTGTCACATTTACTCAATTACATTTATTATGAGGTATTGCTACTCTTGAGTAAAATTTCTGGACACTGGAGAACAAGCTTGTTTAAAGCAAATATTCACCAGACACACACATGCAGTTTTTCTTAAATTTCAAGTTTTATATTGAAAGAAATTTATTTCAGAAAAATAAATTGCTTGATTTTGTTATTTATACAAATTATTTTCAATTTGTTCCTTAAAATACCAAAATTTCCACGCAACTTTACATTTTGGTCCATCTGTAATTTTTAAATATTAAATGATTTCTGTTTTGATCAGTTACTCGGTACTTGAGTAGGCCTAATACTTTTCACTTTTACATTGAGTAAAAGCATGTTGAAGTATTGCTGCTCTTACTCGAGTACAGTGTTTGGTTACTCCACCCACGTCTGATTATGAACCATCCTTATTGGTCTGTAATGTGCAAAGTGCTCAGTCGTGTTTGTTTCACATTAGGCTGGAGATGCGGCCTGTTTCTATGACATCAGGTTGGGCCGCAGGCGGGTGGAGCACCACGACCACGCCGTCGTCAGCGGGAGGCTTGCAGGAGAGAACATGACGGGAGCCAACAAACCTTATTGGCATCAGTCTATGTTTTGGTGGGTTAATTATAGAGTTTTTAAAACTTTTTAGTTGCAATTTTTAATAATAACTTTGGAGTAAACTTGAAAACTCTTAGTCCCTCCCTTTGAGGTGGATGTAAAGCAGTTTTCTCTGAGGTGAGCGTTTCGTCCCTTTCCACAGGAGCGACCTGGGACCTGATGTCGGCTATGAGGCTATTGGGATTGTTGACAGCAGCCTGCCGACTGTAGGAGTGTTTGCCAAAGCCACTGCCAAGGACACACCCAAAGCTGCTACTGAGGAGTCAGGTAGGCGTGCTCAGTGTTTTAATATACTTAATGATCCCATATTTAGTTTTTTTCTTGCTGATGTGTTGCAATGGGTTTGTGTGAAATGTCTACACATTTGCAGCATAGGAAACTGTTTATTTAATGAGAGAAGCTGCAGTAAATACATGTATGAAGAGATAGTATATGGAAATATTTACATTTACTGAGACACACAAATCATGTAGATGATCAGAATATAAGAAGCAAACAAAAACTGCAGTTTTGTTTAAGACTTATTGTCTTCGAATTAAAAAAGAAAAGAAATAGCCTGTGTCTCAAATCGGGGGAATTCAAGAGAGGTGGGCATTTATTGTATTGTTTATCATTTATCGTGAAGTTTTTCTTATAAGAATTTTGATTTATTGTTGCCACAATGCATTTCAGTTATCGATTGGAAAATTAAAATCATCGTTAGTTGATTATGCTATAAAATGGCACTATGTGGCTGGAAAATGCATAATACTGCCCCTTTAAAAAAAAACAAATAAAGTGAAAAATAATCACTATATTGATTCTAATTGAATAAAAACTAAAACCTGAAAATAAAAAAAAGGCTCAGGTTGAAGCTTCCACTATGATTATGCTCCAGGTACCGGGATCCGCTCAGAAAGCGAAACGGAGGACACAGCTTCCAGCGTGGTGGCCCCGGCGGCGCCGGCTCCTGTCGTCGAGCACAGGGACGAATATGGGAAAGGAGTCATCTTCTACCTGAGAGAGAAGGTGGTGGTGGGGATCATCCTGTGGAACGTGTTTAACAGAATGCCCATCGCAAGAAAGGTACCGCTCGTGGTTTATGGCAGAATTAAAATACATAATTCGTTTACTGAAAGCTGTTTGTGGGGGGGGGAAATTGTAGATCATCAAGGACGGAGAGGAGCATGCGGATCTGAACGAGGTGGCCAAGCTGTTCAACATCCATGAGGACTGAGCCGCTGGACAGTTGCACTCAGGGGAGAGAGAGTTTTTCTTCATACCAATAACGAACTGTGGCAATGATCGCCTCCTTCATTAAGACACAACCACTCATGGCTACCAAATTATCACTGCAAACCCCCCAAATCTTAAGGTTTTTTTTGTATAGTTCCTATTTCAGATATCTTGGTACACATAACATGAGACTAAACTAACTTATAAGTAGCATAAAGAAGCTTTTTCTTTTAAAATAAAAATGTCTTAATATTGAGGATTAAAGTACTAGTTTCATTATTATTTCACTTATAACACTGGGCAAAATGTCTTGTTACAAGTAAAATAATCTGCTGATGCAACTAGCACTTTTTCATCAATATTAGTGATTTTTTAAAATTTAAAACAAGCTCTTATGTTTTGCAGAAAAGTTACTTGTAAGTTAATTTTGTCTTATTTGAAGTGTAAGATATTTGCACTAGAAAGTAGATCAGAAAAACTTGGGTAAGATTTTGTATTTTGCAGTGCGAGGATCAATGTATATTAAACTGTGGATATTTTCATATTTGAGATTTGTATCTGCTGTCTTAATTATGTTTTGATTTTTTGGTTTATTGCCACATGACAACTCTTTGTCTTGTTTTCCTTCCACCATTATTTGTGTTCGGCCCCTTCTCCTCCGCGTCCCCCCGTCATTCACAAAGCTGAACTGTTCTCCTTCTGTGTGATCGGTGCAGCTTGTTGTGAGAAAAGCTGCAATAAAAGCTATTTTTAAATTGGACTCAACCCATTATTTTCATCTCTGCCTCCAGATAATGGCAGTGATGAGCAGCTGCAGTGACCTCTATCCGAAGCTGTGATTGTTTAGACGGCTGTTGCAGTCAGTGAGGTTGAACTCATCTGTCCCGAGGAGTTAGAATCATTCCCAGTTGCTTGGCAGATTGCTACTCGCAGTGGTGGAGAGGGCGAACGAGGAATGTCTCGGCTGGGTTAAAAACACTTTTTTTTTTCTTTTTTTTTTTTGGGGTGAATTAGGAGAGTGGGTAATGTTAGAAAAGTGATGTTTCATGAGTGTGTTTTACAGCGTGTTGAAGTTCATATTAAGTCAATCCAGTGCCCAACTCCCAACAAACTGACACCAGAATAAATCTTGGCCTAGTTTTCCCGTCTTGTCCGGGGGTAAAAATAAGCAAACAGGCAGAAATGTTTCCTCCTCTTCTTCTTTTTTTTCCCCCTTTCTCCCACTTTGGGCTTCTTGCTTTTTCGATGGCTCTCGTGCTTCATTTTCTCACACATCCTTGATCTCGTTTGACACTGTGGGCTCCAGAACAAAGTGCACAAGGAGCTTTCAAGTGTGAGGCAAACGCATGCGGCCGTAACGTCCCATCGCGTTGCCTGATTGTAATTTTACACGATTAAGTGGCTGGAACCGCCGCCTTCTCCTCTCCTCAACACGAGCTTCAGCATCTGGCTTTAAATTTTTCTTCAAAAAAAAAAAAAAAGATGAGTAAACCGGACAAACGTGGGAGAAATAAGTGGATGCACGCTTGAGCTGAAACAATGATTCACTGCAGTTATTCAGAACAAATGTTTAGTATTAATCATTAGTGTTGCAATCCATATGTTAATTTGTGGAAGATTAATTTTATATAAAGACTTAAAAATATTCCTTTTGTGATTTTCTTTTTTTTTTTTTCAAAACTTTTCTGGTTTTTATTGGAATGAATCTGAATCAACTACTTCATATTTGCTAAATATATTAATTATTTTTTAGAATTTATTAGCCTTCCGCATGTAAGTTAAACAAAATTAAATGCTGTACAGTAATTCACAATAGTACAACAAATATTTTATTTTTTTATGTAATATAGTCATTGTTTAAAGTTCAGATAATAATGTAGTTGCTGCATGGTTATTGCCTAAAGTAGTACATTATTATTATTATTTTATTTCATGACCCCTTTAGGTGTGTACAATTCAATGGTTGCCTAAGACTTAAAAATATCAAAATTATTTTATTTATTTTATTCTTTGATGCTGTCAATTTTATTTCAAATCTGTAGATAAATGTTAACCTGGGTGCTGTATTAGTATTTGAAAATTATGCATTAAAAATTTAAATAATACCTTAAAATGTTTTGCAATAAATTTTATCTACTGATTTAATTAAATTCTTATGTGGCCAGAATCCTGATTATTTCCAAACTTAAGAAGACGCAGCGTGGTGCCAGGCTGCTCTAAAAACCACACTGTTCCTTTAAATACTCTTGCAGTAATTCTTTCAGCAATCACATGGCCATAAAAAAAAGAGTTCAAGCTTGAAGTCATCCACACAAACAGACAGAGGAGGAAGAAAAAAAAAACTTCCCTTGGATTTTAAATTATACAGCAGCAGCAGCTTGCTGTACTTTACACCTTCTCTGAGGGAGAGAGGCTCATCTGTTGGCCGGATCAGCCCGGTTAGGACAGCCACAAGAAGAAGAAGAAGTTTCCTGCATTCTTTCTGTTTCTCCTTTTTCAGCTTTTCTTCTTTTTCTCGCTTTATCTGCTTTATCCAGTACTCAGGAATGCTTCTTAGCAACTGGTGCAATTTTTGGGCTTGCTTTGTCATTTTTCTACAAGCCAGGTAAGAAAAGCTTTGTGGGAATGTTTTAGTCGCCTTTAGGGTTAGTGCATTTACTGGAGTGTGTGCCTACTACTGCGTTTAATGCGGTTTGACAAGATGATGCCAAGTGCCTCTCAGACAGAGAGAGGCTTGTCAACAGTTCTGTTTACTCACAGAGGAAGCTGGAGTTAAATATTTTATGATCCACAATTAGGACAAATGTTTTCCAAAGTAAACACCATGTAGAATGCCTGGGTACTCTATAGAAACAGACAAAAAATGAGGGCATTTTTATTAAGATTTTGGTTGGCAAACTAATCCAAGT